>RJWM01031924.1:0-21941 GCA_004363535.1 Dasyprocta punctata | reverse complement strand
TACTCCTATGTCATCAAATTTTTACCTAATTTGTTTTCCAGTAAGTTTAGCATCTCTGTTTTAATATTCAGATCTTTGATCCATTTTGACTTTATTTTAGTGCATGGTGATAGACATGTATCTAGTTTTAGTTTATGGCACATGGAAAGCCAGTTTTTCCAGCACCATTTTTTTTTTTTTTTTTTTTTTTTGCGGCACCGGGGATTGAACTCATAGCCGCGCACCTGCCAGACAGGCACTTAAGCTGCTGAGCCAAACTCCCGGCCCTGGTTTTTTGAGGCAGGGTCGCACTATGCAGCTCAGGCCGGCCTTGTGCTCGCGTTGTAGCCCAGGCCGGCCTCGAACTCACAACGCTCCGCCTACCTCAGCCTCCCGAGTGCTGGGATTAAAGGCGTGCGCCACCACGCCCGGCTCTCCAGCACCATTTGTTAAAGAGGTTATCTTTCTTCCAATGTACATGTTTGGCCCCTTTGTCAAAGATGAGGTGGCTAAGTGTGTTTGTAGTTGTGTCTTTATTTTCTAATCTATTCCACTGATCTCCAGGTCTGTTTTGAATAGAGTACCATGCTGATTTTATCACAGTGGTTTTGTAGTATAGTTTCAAGTTGGGGATTATGATGCCTCGTTCCTTCCCTTTGTTACCCAGAATTGCCTTTGCTATTCTAGGTCTTTTCTGGTTCCAGATGAATTTCAGAAATGCTTTCTCTAGCTCTGTGAGGTAGGCAAGTGGTATTTTGATTTGGATTGTATTAAATCTGTATAATAATTTTGGGGGAATGGCCATTTTCACGATGTTTGTTCTTCCTATCCATGAACAGGGAATATGTTTCCATTTTCTGAAATCTTCGATTTCCTTCTTCAGAGTAATGTAATTTTCACTGTATAGATCTTTTACTTCCTTTGTTAGATTGATTCCTAGGTATTTCATTCTTTTGGATATTATAGTGAAGGTTGTGGTTTCCCTTATTTCTCTCTCGATGACTTTGTGTACAGGAATGCTATTGATTTTTGAGTGTTCACCTTGTATCCAGCAAAATTACTGAATTTGGTTATTACTTCTAGAAGTCTTTCAATGGATTGTGTGGGGTCTTCTGATTTTTTTTTTGTTTAAGAGAAAATGGACACGGAAAAGAAAAACAAAAACAAAAAAGACAAACAAACACCACCAACAACAAATCCAATGCAATAACATTATAGGTTTACAAAGTGAGATGATTGGAATTTGACGTGGTTGTAATGTTGCATATCGTTACCTTCAAAGGGGTTGTTGAGATTAACAGATATAGGCATGTGTAATTGATCTAATCATATGAGTATTAACTGTTCATTTTCAATAACTAATGCATTTAGTAGTATAGTCATTTTAACTATCTTATGCTTGCCTATATACAAATTTTTGTCTTTTTCCTTTTCACTTCCTTCTTTCCTCCTTTCCCCTTATAATACCTCTTGTTATCTTCAAAATAACTGCCCCTACCATCAGGTACAATACAATCAAACAAAATAGTACAGGATGAAACCAATGAAAAACAAAACAATGAAGCAATACATAGTAAAACAACCCTGATTACTATAATGCCTCATGTTATCTTCTAAGCAGTTGCTTATATCATCAGTCATAATACAATCAAACAAACCAAAATAGGATAAAATCACTCAAAACAAAACAATGAAAGCAATATAGTGTTTCAAAACAAGGTGATCAGATATCAATAATGGCTACCATTATGTGTTTTGTTATCTTTGAAATAGGTGTCTATGCCATCAAATATAAAATTAGGCAAACCAAAATAGAATAAGATCAAACTAAACAGCTCAATGAAAACAGTACAGGACTCAAACCCCTATGATAGATTAACAATAGCCACTGCCTGCCCTTTTTAGACACTTCCTCCCCCTTCATTTTTATAATATGTATTGTGTGTTTTGAATCCTACTAACTCCTTTAGTTTTTTTTGTACTAGGGAGATAACATGATGCTCACCCACGTGGCGCTGGGCCATTTCATCCATGAACATGATCTTAAGTTGTATCCATTTACCTACAAGAGGCTTGATGTTATTTTTCTTAATAGCTGAGTAGCTTTCTGTTGGATAAAAATGCCATATCTTTCTTGTCCACTATGTAGATAATGGACAAGCTACCCCCACTTCTTTCTGGTTCCCTGTCACATACAGCATTGTTCTCTCTCCTTTGACTTTCAGTCTATGAACCCCCTTTCGAGTTTAATGTGTTTCTTGTATAAAGCATATTGATGGATCCTGTCTCCTGATCCACTCTGCCTGTATTTCTTTCCATTGGTGGATTGAGGCCATCTATGTTAATGGTTAAGGCCAACACTCACTGCCTCGTCTCTGCCATGCCACTTTCCTGCCATTGGCTGCCCAATTTTCCTCTCTACTCAGTTGTCGCCCCACTCGGCAATAGCCCTCTGCTGCTGTTTCTGGAGCTGTGGTCTTTTTATCTCTCTCTAGAATGTCCTTCAGTATACTTTGTAGGGTTGGCTTGGTGGTCATAAATTCCTTCAGTTCTTTGTCATGGGAGTATCTTGTTTCTCTGTTAATTTTGAAAGATAGTTTTGCAGGGTACATCAATCTGGGTTGGAAGTTGTTTTCTTTCAGAGCTTGAAATACTTCACTCTAAGCTCTTCTTGACCTGATGGTTTGTGTTGAGAAGTCTGTTGTGATTCTGGTGGGTTTTCCTTTGTAGGTGATCTGTTTCTTTTCTCTAACAGCTTTTAATATTCTGTTCTTGTGTTGAATTTCTGGGATCTGGATTATTATATGTCTGGGTGTAGGTTTATTTTGGTTATGGTTACCTGGAGTTCTATATGCTTCTCTTATCTGAAAGTCACTTCTTTTTCCCATGCTTGGGAAGTTTTCTAAAATTATTTCTGTAAATAGGCTTCTAATTTCATTTGTACTGACCCCTGCTTTTGCACTCACACCTTCTATTCTTAAGTTATGTTTCTTTGGGTTGTCTTGCAGCCATTTTATTGTTACTTCCAGGTTCCTTGTTATTTGTAAGAGATCTTTCCTTTCACGATCACAAGCTTCCAACCTGTCTTCAAGGTTTGAAAGTCTATCTTTGGTTTCTTTCAAGTGGTTTTGCCAACTTTCATTGGAGTTTTTGATTTTCTGGTTATCTCTTTGAATCTGTTCCATGTATTCTATATCTTTTTTGTATGGTTCATTCCAGGTTTCCCTCATTTTGCTATGCTCCATTTTTTCATCTATGTCTCCTTTACAGTTGCCTAGCGGTTCTTTTATTATGTTTTTCTTTTCTTCTTTTAGTTGAGTTAGTATTTCTGTTCTAATTTCTTTTATAGCCTCTTGAAGTTGTTTCTTTACTTCAGTTGCCATCACCTCAGAATCTTCAGTTGTGGGACTCCAAATCTCTTCTGCATTTGCATCTCCTGGACTTGCTCTGTTTGAATTGGAGGTCAGAGACTGCCTTTTGCGTCTTTGTCTTGACATATTCCTGGATTCTTCTGGGCAAATGGGTACTGGGGACCCAGGCACTCCTCACATTGGCTGCAATTTCTCTGAAGTGAGACTAGTTCTTCTAGCTAGTGCTGATTATGGATATCTGATGGTTGCCACTGGGAGCGCTGTCACAGTGTTATCCACTGCCTTTCCCCAGGCATCTTGGCTCCCTGATGGCTGGTGCGGTGTGCGCAGGGGCGTGACTGCCACCCACGAACCTGGGCCAGTGAGTCAGCCACCTGCGGACTCTCCACCCCCACCCCTGGAGCGCGTGCAGAACCACCGTCTCCAGACCAAACTGGTCACCCGCAGGGACCCTCTGAGGTGGCCCCCAGAATGTACGCAGCCTGAGCAACCTCCACAGGTCTGTGGCTAGGTAGGAGTTCCCAGCCCAACTCCAAGATGTCTTCCAGCCGATCTCTTTCTCTTGTGGGAGGTTGAAGACCTCTGCATACTCAACGTCAGCTGGTTCCGTCCTCCAGGTCTGCTCCTCATGTCCACTGCCACTCTCCTCCAATGCTGCCTCACTTTGCAGAGGCCTCCGGGGTCACTGCTGCTGCAGCACCTTGATTGTGCTTCCCCAGGTTCCAGCAGCTCCTCTCACACAGTGGGTCCAGCTCCGGGCAGAGATGCCGCCAGCAACTACCTTCTTTGTTTAAGTGTTTCTTTTTACTCTTTCTATGGGCTTCAATTCTTGCTTTAGGTTCTTCCTGGGTCCAGAGGACCCACTTCCTTCCTTCTTGTCTTCCTCATGTTGCTATATTCCGGCATCTGGATGGTATCTCTCAGGGAGGCTGTTTACTCTGTTGCTCACTGTTCTGCCATCTTTTCTGTTCCTTTTGGGGGTCTTCTATGTAGAGTATCATATCATCTGCAAATAATGATAATTTTACTTCTTCCTTTCCTATCCTTATTCCCTTTATTTCTTTCTCTTCTCTAATTGCTCTGGCTAATATTTCTAGACCTATATTGAATAGGAGTGGAGATAATGGACATCCTTGTCTTGTTCCTGATTTTAGGTTGAAAGTTTACAGCTTTTCTCCATTTAGTAAGATGTTGGCTGTTGGTTTATGATATATGGCTTTCATCAGGTTGAGGAAGAGACCATCTATTCCAATTTTCTGTAGGGTTTTTATCATGAATAGGTGTTGAATTTTGTTGAAAGCTTTTTCTGCATCTATTGAGATGATCATGTGGTTCTTGTCCTTGATCCTGTTGATATGGTGTATTACATTTATTGATTTGCATATGTTGAACCATCCCTGCATTCCTGGGATGAATCCCACTTGATCATGGTGTATAATCTTTCTGATAACTTGCTGTATTCTATTTGCCAATATTTTATTGAGGATTTTTGCATCTATGTTCATGAGGGAGATTGGCCTGTAATTTTCTTTTTTGGTTGGGTCTTTCTCTGGTTTTGGTATTAGGGTAATACTTGTTTGCGGGAATGAGTTAGGGAGACTTGCTTCCCTTTCAATTTCATTGAAGAGTTTGAGGAGTGTTGGCATTAAGTCTTCCCTAAATTTCCTGTAGAATTCAGCGGTGAATCCATCAGAGCCCAGGCTTTTCTTTGTTGGCAGGGTCCTAATTACATTTTCAATTTCATTAGCTGAAATTGGTTTATTAAGCAGCTTTACATGTTCTTGATTCAGCTTTGGTAATTCATAGGTTTCTAGGAATCTGTCCATTTCTTCTATATTATCGGATCTATGTGAGTAAAGGTTTTCGAAGTAGGTGTTGATGATCTTCTGTATTTCCACAGGGTCTGTAGTGATTACACCCTTCTCATTTCTTATTGCATGAATCCAAGTTTTTTCTTTCCTCTTTTTGATAAGGTTGGCTAGGGGCTTATTAATTTTATTTATTCTTTCAAAGAACCAACTCTTTGATTCATTAATTGTTTGTGTTGTTTTCTTAGTTTCAATTGCATTAATTTCTGCTCAGATTTGATAATTTCCTCCCTTCTTTGGGCTTTGAACTTGACTTGCTCTTCTTTTTCTAGAAGTTTGAGGTGCAGCATTAGGTTGTTTATGTGTGTTCTTTCCATTTTTCTGATGTGGGAGTTCAGTGCCATAAATTTCCCTCTGAGGACTGCTTTCATTGTGTCCCACAGGTTCCAGTAATTTCCATTTGCACTTTCACTCAATTGTAGATATTGTCTAATTTCTTCTGTGACCCATTGGTTATTTAGGAGGGTATTATTTAATTTCCATGTGTTTATGCAGCTATTGTAGGTTTTTTTGTCATTCATTTCCAATTTTGCTGCACTATGGTTAGATAATATGCATGGAATTATTTCAGTTCCTTCGCATTTATTTAAGCATGTTTTGTGGACCAGTATATGATCCATTTTAGAGAATGACCCACGTGAAGCTGAGAAGAATGTGTATTCTGATGTTGATGGGTGGAATACTCGGTACACATCTAGTAGGTTCATTTGTTCATAAGTTTGATTCAGTTCTGTTATTTCTTTGCTGATTTTTTTTGTTTGGTTGATCTGTCTCTCTGTGACAGTGGGGTATTAAGATCCCCTGTTATAATTTTATTATTGTTTATTTGGTTTTGCATGTCTATTAAGAATTGTCTTACATAGTTGGGTCCTCCCATATTCGATGAATATATATTTGTGATTGTAATCTCTTCCTCTTGAAAGTTTCCCCTAACAAGTATGTAGCGACCTTCTGCATCTCTTTTGATCGTTTTCGGGTTGAAGTTTGCATTGTCTGCAAACATAATAGCTACCCCTGCTTTTTTCTGGGTTCCTGTTGCATGGAGTATTGTTTTCCAGCCTTTGATTTTCAGTCTGTGAGTTTCCTTTTGAGTGAAATGTGTTTCTTGTACACAGCATATTTTTGAGTTTTGTTTCATAACCCACTCTGCTAGTCTGTTTCTTTTTATTGGTGAGTTGAGACCATTTACATTGATTGATATAACTGATATGTACTGGCTCATCCTTGTCATGATATCTTTCTGTTGTTGGTTTTCTACATTTTCTGTTTAATTATTTGCCCTGCTTAGTGGTTTCCTTTTGTTGTTGTTCTTAAGATTGTAGCTATCTTTGTCTCTTTCTAGAGTGTCTTTCAATACTCTTTGTAGTGTTGGTGTGGTGGCCATAAATTTCTTCAGTTGTTCTTTGTCATCAAAGTATCTTATTTCTCCATCAATTTTTAAGGATAGTTTTGAAGGGTACATCAGTCTGGGTTGAAAGTTGCTTTCTTTCAGGATTTGAAATACTTCACTCCAAGCTCTTCTTAACTTAAAGGTTTGTGTTGAGAAGTCTGCTGTGATTCTGATAGGCTTTCCTTCATAGGTGATCTGTTTCTTTTCTCTGACAGCTTTTAGTATTTTGTTCTTGTGCTGTATTTCTGATACACTAATTATTATATGTCTGAGTGAAGGTTTATTTTAGGTATGGTTCATTGGGGTTCTGTATGCCTCACTTATCTGAATATCAGATTCTCTTCCCATGTTTTGAAAGTTTTCTGCTATTATTTCTGTGAATAGTCTTCCAAGGTCTTTAGTATTGACCCCTGCTTTTTCATTTATACCTATTAATCTTGTTATTTCTTTTGGTATCATCTTGCAGCTGTTGAATTGTTGTTTCTTGGTTCCTTATTTTTTTAGAGATCTTTTCTTTCATAATCATAAGCTCCCATGCTATCTTCAAGGTCTGGGATTGTATCTTCAGCTTCATTCAAGCAGTTTTTCTAACTTTCCATGGAGTTTTTCATTTCCTGCATTTCCCTTTGCATCTGTTTCATGCATTCTATTTGTGTCTTATATTGTTCATCCAAAGTTTCCATCATTTTCTTATGCTCTATTTTTTATCTTGATCTTCTTTAGATACACACATTTCTTTAATAATGATTCTGATTTCATTTTTTAGCTGAGAGATTATTTCTGATCTGAGTTTCTCTATAGCTTCATGGAGTTGTTTCTTTACTTCATTTGCTATCATTTCAGAAAGTTCAGATGTGTGACTCCCAGTGTCTTGCATTTCACTTTCTCTTCAGTTTGCTTTCAGTGGGTTGGGGGATTGAGACTGCCTCTTGGTCTTTCATTTTGTCATTTTCCTCTGGGACCTGTGTGGCTGGCCAGGCTGCCTCCTGATGGATTTCACTGGAACACTGTGCTGGGTAGTGCTTCAATCCTCCAATATCCCCGTGGCTAGCTGGGACACACCCACAAACTATGGTGCTGGAGCCTTGTGCTCTGTGGCCTGTGATGCTGGCCATGTTTTCCCATGATATATTTTATTGGGTTGCTCTGGGATACTGGGCTCAGCAGAGTTTGTATCCTCCCTGTAGCTAGCAGGGACACACCCCTGTAGTGTGTTGCCAGGGCCTAGAACTTGGCTGGATGGAGTTCAGAACCTCTGCAACTGAGGTGGCTAGCAGACATGCACACTCTGTGGTGTGGCACTCGGGCTTTGCCCCTGGCTGGGTGGAGTTCAGAGCCTCCAGGACCCAGCCAGATAGGCAGAGTGTGCCCTGGAGTATGGCACCACTGGGATCTTGTGTCTGGCCGTGAGGAGTTCAGATCCTCTGGAACACAGTGCTAGCCAGAGCTTGCCCCCAGTGTATGGTGCCAGAGCCTTGCTCCTTGCTGGGCAGAGTTGGAAACTTCCAGGACCTGCCACATGGCCGCACCCCTGAACTATGGAGCTGGAGCCTTGTGCTGTGATGGGCAGAGCTCAAATTCTCCAAGACCCTTTGGTTATGCTGGCCTGATGAGTGGCTCTGGGCATCTGGGCTGAGCTGGGCTCTGTACCTCTGTGTCCTGTGAAGCTAGATGGGCATTCCCCTGATGGATTGTGCCGGGACACTGGGCTGGGCAGAGCTTGGATCCTCTGTGCAGGTAGCGAGGACTCACTCCTGGAGTGTGGTGCTGAGACCTTACACCTGGCTGGGTGGAGTTAAGAACCTCTGGGACCCAGGCAGCTAGCCAAAATGTGCCCCGATGTGTGGCACCACCAGGACCTTGTGTCAGGCTGCGAGGAGTTCAGAGCCTCTGGAGCCTATTTAATCATGATAAATGTCATTTATGTAAGCCTTATGAAGACAACCGTTATGTTATAATTCATCTTTTGCAGAATTAAACAATCTGTTCAAGGTCATTGAAGTGAATTAGTCCTAATTGTTTTCTGAGCATTTAGTGTTACAGGTGCATTGCAAGCTAATTTGCATGGCTGTTACCAAAGTTAATCATCTTTTTTCCTTAAAATACTTGCTTCATAGCTAGGTGTGGTGGTGCATGCCTGTGATTCCAGCATTTGGGAGGCTAATGCAGAAGAATCGCCACAAGTTTGAGACCAGTCTGGGCTCCATAATGAGTTCAAACCCATCCTTAGCTACATAGTGAGACCCTGTCTGAAAATCAAAACAAAACAAAACAAAAAAAATCTTGCTTCATTTGTCTTTTAGGTTACCATGCTTTGCTATTCTTTCTGTATCTCATTGGTTACTTCTCCCATGTCTTCCTTATTCCTCAAACTCTGTGCTGGAGAAACCTTGGACTGCCTTCAGACCTTTTCTTTATTTCTACTCTCAGCCTGGTGATCTTAAGGACTCTTTTTGTATGGTACTGGGGATTGAACTCAGGGTGTTTGCGCCAAGCTACATCTCGAGTATTTTTCTTTATTTTATTTTTATTTTTATTTTGATACAGTGTCTGCTGGATCTCTAAGTTGCCCAGGCAGCCTGGGCTAGAACTTGTGGTCATCCTGCATCAGCTTTCCAGAGTATTGGGATTATAGGTATGCACCTTTGTACTTGGCTCCACAATGTCTCTCAGGTGTGTGTACTTGTGTTTCCTGCTGTCTAGTTGACATGTCCACCCAGATATGCTACTCTTCTTGTTTTCCCTGTCTCAGTAACTGGCAACTATACCCTGATGATTGTTCAGGCTTCAAGGCCATGACATCACCTCTGATTCCTCCTCATCATTTTGACTCATGGGACATGTCTAGTCCAACTCTTTGGCAGACCACAAGGCACTTTTTTAAAGTATATTCACCACTTTTCATCATCTCTACCACTATCACGTGGTCCAAGATGTCATTTTACCTTACCCAGGTTATTGCAAAAGCTTCACAGTTTTCCCTGTTGCCATTCTTGTCTTCTAGTGTCTGGTAATCTATTTTCAGCAAGGCATTTAGACAATTCTTTTTGAAATGTCAGCCATGCCAGTGTTCTTCTCAGACTTCTTCTGACTTCACGTCTCACTTAGAATAAAAACAAGTGTGATGAATATGGTTGGGATAGCCTTATGCAGACTATATCTTATGGTAGTGGTAGCAAATAGGAGTTTCACCTAGTGCTCGTAGCACAATTTTTATTGCATAGCCTCTTGTCTGTGAGACATGGATATTTTTGGTACTGTGTTCAAGGCCCATACTTGCACAGTAGATCTTGATATGCATTATCTTGCAGTAATTTTTATCTCTGGTGTTTGGTTTTTACCTGTGGTCTTAACAATTGTTATTTATTTAATTTCTAGCTGTTTAAAGTTATGTTCTGGCTCTAGATAAAAGGTAGTAATTCTAGAAACATGAGGATATATTATGTACTGAACACTAGGGTTATAAAAACAAACAGAAGAAGGTGCAGATCAATAATCTTAACCATTGTGAGCAAGTGATTTTAGTATGTATGTGTATGTAAAGAAGAAAATCCCATAAAAATGGCATATTTTTCTTTAGACAAAAGGAAAGGGACAACTTGTGTGTTGAAAAAATAAATCAAAAAGGAAGCATCACTATTTTTCTTTTGATTTTTCTTCTGTCTCCTTTTTATTTTTTTTTTATTTTTCAAGTAATAGAGGAATTTCCTTATCCCTGATCAGGCATTTGCTAGCTCCACCAGCCTTACCTAGATTCAAATGTCTCCATTTCCTCCATTTTTGACTTTAAGTAATTTTTCTGTTTCTCAAATATAAAAGGTTCACATAGTTTATGTTCTCAGTATCTTCATTTTGTTCCTTCTTTCTACCACATAACAATATAATAATCATACATACTTATGGGGCATAGTGTGATGATTCAATATGCACATACAATGTGTATCTTAGTTACTTTCTCATTGCTGGGGCAAAATACTCAACACACACAAGTTAGAGGAGGAAAGGTTTATTTTAGCTCACAGTATGTGTAGTAGAGGTTTTAGTCTGTAGTTGGTTGGCTCCAAAGCAGGGTGATATGGCAGAGGGTCATATCAGAGGAGAAACAGTCCCTGGCAGGGCAGGCAGGAGAAAGAGAAGCAGAAGCAGTAAGCCTCCTTTTCCCTTTTATCCCACCCAGGCTGCAAACATTTTGGGTGGTGCCTCCCACAGCCAGGGTAGGCCTTCCCATTACTCATAATTAGAACTATGCCAAACTGATTTAGGTATCATACACTCTTAATCCCAGTATTGCACACCTTAATTCAACATCATGCACCCATGATCCAGTCACCTTCTAAGAACTCTGCCTATGAGCCCATGAGGCTTTGGGGAGACATCTAGATACCAGCCATAACAGTATGTAATGATCAAATTAGGACAACTAACATTTCTATCTCCTTATCATCTCTTTATGTTTGGAGCCTTCAAACTCCAATCTTCTAGTTCTTTATAAAATATAAACTTTGTTGTACATAAACTGTACTTACCTCCCTGTGCCACTGTGATGGAGGATAGTAGAATTTAGTCCTCTTATCTAATTGTAGTTTGGTCTCTGTTATCTAACCTTTCTCCATCTTCTTCTTCTCCTCCCCTTCCTACCCTCTAGTAATCGCTATTCCACTCTTTTTTGAGATACCATTTCTTTAGCGTCTACGTATGAGTGATATCATACAATATTTCTCTGTGCCTGACTTATTTACTTAACAGAATGTCTTCCAGTTTCATCCATTTTGCTACAGATGACAGGATTTAATTCTTTTTTAGAGCTGAATAATATTCCATTGTTTATTTAGACCACATTTGCTATTAAGTTGGTTCCATATCTAGGTCGTTGTGAATAGTGCCACAATAAACATGGGAGTGTAGCTATCTCTTTTGCATTCCAACTTCATTTCCTTTGGTTGTATGCAGGAGTGGGATAGCTAGATCATACAGCATTTATTTATTTATTTAGCAGTACTGAATGTGCTATAATTATAGGTATGTACCACCATACCCAATTTATTTTTACTTTTTTGAGGAAACTGTCTTGTTCTCCATAAAGGGTGTACAAATTGACATTCCTATCAACTACATGTAAGTCCTTTATTGCTAAGCATGGCACTTTATTATGCACAGTAGGCCCTCAAATATCTCAATGCTTATAAATATAATATTCATTTTACCTATTTATTTTTCTAGCCCTACAATTATAGTTACAAGATAGTATGTCAAAGAGGGATGAGATAAAAGATGAAAAATAAAGCCATTTGTTGATAAAGTTTTTTTTCCTGATTTTATCCACAGGCAAAGGGAAACTTAAGTATTTAGTATTGGATAACATATTGAGTCTCACTGAGTGAAGGGGACATTTAGAAACCAAAGGTGTTTTCTTTTTCTTTTTTTTTCTTGAGACAGGGTCTTGCTATGCAGTTCAGGCTGGCTTTGAACTCATGGCAGTCCTCCTACCTCAGCCTTCTGAGTGCAGAGGTGCATGCCACCAAACCTGGTTTAGAAACCGAAGTATTTTAAACTGTAAAGATTTTAAATGTACCCAGCACTTGGGAGGCTAAGGCAGGAAGATTACTGTGAGTTCAAGGCTAACCTAGGCTACATAGTGAGTTCAAGACCATCAAAAAAAAAAAAAAAAAAGACTTTAAATGCAGAATGTAATGGAAAGTCTATTTTTTCAGCTTGCTATGATATGATTGAATTGGTAATTTTACAATGGTTGTTTCATGTAAAAATTGCCTTCCTTACCTATAAAGAGCCCTTCTCATACCTCATCTTGGTCTGGGAAGTTTATATTTGTAATCCCATGAAAAAGTTATTGGAATTCAAGCAAGTTAATTCCAACCTACCACTTCCAGTGCAACCCATGGTGAGAATGAAGGCACTAAGTCATATTTATAGTTATGGGGAGCCAAGGGGAGTCCTAAGTTCAGCCAAGATGGTGGTTCACTGGACCAAAGGCCTTGACCCACGCTTGAACCGGGATTTATTCATTCTTGAAGAAGGGAGTGACATGAGGATGAATGACTGTGAGAATGACATGAAATACATGAGTACTGTGAGCTGGGCTAGGGAGGAGGCCTTAAATCACCTCTGCAATATGCAGAGAGAAGGATGTGCAGAAAGCCTAATCTGCATAACACAATTGAGGGAGCATCTAATGTTTTGGCATCCATGCTTCAACTGCAATGTGTAAACACTTTTGCCCTGGGAAGTCATAGCCTCTTATCTCAAGGCTTTACAGCATGGAGTGGTGGGCGTTCATCCCAACCTACTCAACCATGTTTTTGGGAGTTACAGGGCGCAGAAACAGAACTGTCACTTGGTTTCAAAGATTACGCATGAGCATCTCAGCCAGCCCTATTTACATTGCTTAAAACCAATTGAAGGGATAAAAAATGACCTAGCCAGCTCTGTACATATCAGTACATGGAGATAAGGCCAGGTTTAGCCAAAATGAAGATAATTACTCTTTATTCAAGGAGAGTCATCCAGGTGATCCACCATACTTATTCTTTCTTTTAAAAATCTTTATTAGCTATAAGCATTCAGATGAAAACCACCTAATACGTAATGGACCCCCTATGAAACTTTCTGGAGAACATACAGAGAAGTTAAATGTGACCTACTTTTAGTCTGTGAGATTTGAAGTAAGTATTCCTTGCCATCATCTCATTTTTTTCCCAAATCAAGTATATAAGTATCATATACTTAATAGTAAAGCCCAGGTATTCACCAGTTTAAAGTCATAGGGCTGTGGATCTAGTCCAGCGGTAGAGCACTTACCTAGCATGCGCAAGCCTTTGGGTTCCATTCCTGGCAGCACGAAAAGCAAAACAACAAAAAAGTTGTGAAACACAGCTAGAGGTCCAGAAAGCAGATGAATTCTTTAAAAAAGTTCAGTGGACAATCATTAATGGAATTACTGAGTTAAGTCTGCTACATTCCAGATACTATACCAGGTAGTTTACTTCCTCCTCCTCATGGGGAAGTTTGAAAGAGGTATGTGGGAAACCATACTGGCATTGCCCAGGCTGCCAGGTTGACTGGTGCACAAGTGGGGCCTTAGAGAGAGACTGTCTTATGGAAGAGACACAGTTTACTACAGTATAAAGGGCGCAAATATTGGAGTCAAACTGACCTACTATTCCAGCTGAAGTTTGCTGCTTACTAGCCTTGTGACTTTGGGTGTCACATGCTTTTGGAGTCTCAGTTTCTTGTGTCATTTCATCTTCATTTGCAGAATGTGTAAAGTCCTTAGCATAGTGCCTGGCATAGAGAGCATCCTAAACATATGACATTCTGTTGCAGTTCATGACTGTGGCATGTTGCAAAGGATGAGAGATTGCTGAGCCGATGTCCAACTCAAATTCCAAGAAGGCCCAAAGGGACTGCCTTTAGCTAGGACCCCTTCAGCATGAAAGCCCCAAACTGAAGCTTTGTGGCTTTTTATTGATAGAACCAGGAAACAAGGATAAAGGACAAAGCAAGAATTTTGGTGCAGGAATTCATGTAGTGGGGAGGGAAGAACAAGAGGACAGGGTAAGGTGGGGGTGATCTCTTACGTGACTGAACTTAGGACCAATCTAAGTGATAAAATGAAGTATGGGAAGATCAAGGGCCAGAGCATTCATTTCTTAAGGTAATGTATTTGATCCTACTTGACTTGTGGACCTGTAGGCTATCTTAATCTCTAGTCATGCATTCTGGGAAGTTTTGTGCATGTGGCTCCAAAAGTCCCTTACCTCTGCGTATTCATCTCATACATACCTCTGGTCAACACCCCTACCCCATTCATCATTGATTGTATGTCTGGAATTTGTTTCTTTTTTTTCTTTTCTTTTTTTTTTTTTTTTTTTTTTTTTTTTTTTTTTTTTTTTTTTTTTTTTTGCCGCACCGGGGATTGAACTCACAACCTCGCACCTACCAGGGCAGGCACTTAAGCCACTGAGCCAAACTCCCAGCCCTGGTTTTTTGAGGCAGGGTCGCACTGTGTAGCTCAGGCCAGCCTTGTGCTCGCGTTGTAGCCCAAGCTGGCCTCGAACTCACTGTTTCTTTCATAAATAGTTATTTTTACAAAGATGGTGTGTGTTTTTGGTAACAAAAAAATATACACATAGATACAGACAGTTACACTGTAAACATTCTGATAAATATTCTATACCTCTCTGATGCCCATGATTTCCAAGGGGTTTTCTATTGACTGGTTGCTTTATATCTTATTGCATTTATTTTTGCGTGGTATTTTGAAAATATTATATATGTGTAAAAGAATTCTATGGCAAGGCTATTTTGGATAATGCTAGGATGAACAATGTTAAAATAATGGCTTCAAAAGTAATGCTGCATGTTAAAGAGCATTGTGACTTTTCCAAAAATGATTATAATGTGCAGTGCATTCTGTAGACTAGGGAGGAACCCACAGGAATAACATATTTTGCAGGCCATCACAGGGAAGCCAAGCATGTGTTGTTAAGAGTTACTCAGCTTGTACAAATCTGCCCTGTGGATGTGAGGGCGATCTGGCTGTGACATCTGTCATCGCATTGATCGCCAGGGTTGATTCCGCTGGTCTGGTTGCCTAGGTGAATGTCCCTTTTTTCCCCTCAGTGCTCCAAATGCATCCCTCCTGAAGCTGTGCACTTGGTCGAAGAAGATGACCACCCCTGATAGAGAAGGACTGGTTTTTCTGTCAAGGCTACAGGAGTAGCTGCACTGCCCTGCTGGAACCTCCAAACAAGCTCTCAAGTGGGATCCTGCTGTATGTGCTGTTTTTATCCAATGTGCAAATCATAGCTACCTTTCCATGTCAACAGCCACATCCTTCTTTTTATTGACTGCTTGACCCCTTTTTGTTGACTTATAAATTAGGGAAGAATTGCCTTATATAGTGCTTTATTTAATTTATAATTATTGTAAACAATGCTTTAATGGACATTCTTACTTTTTTTGGGAGGAAGGTACTAGAGGTTGAACCCAGGGTCTTCACACTGAGCTGCATCCCCAGGCTATTTATTTATTTATTTATTTATTTATTTATTTATTTATTTTTTGAGGCAAGGTCCCACTATATAGTGCAGGCTGGCTTTGAACTCACTATGTAGCCCAGGCTGGCCTCGAACTTATGGTGATCCTCCTGCCACAGCCTCCCAAGGGCAGAATTCCAGGTGTCTGCCACCATGCCCAGCTTCATTTTTAATTTTTTTTTTAATCTGAGATAAGGTCTTGCTCACTTGCCCAGATAGGAGTCTGTCACAATACTGGGATTACAGATACACACTACTAAGCCTGGCTGGACTTTCTTACTTTTTAATTTATGTAATTGTCTCCAGGATTAAATTCCTGGATGCAGGGTTATTTATGTTAAAGTGAATACACTTTTTTTTGGTGGTACTAGAGACTGAACACTGGGGAACTCTACCACTTAGCTACATGCCCAGTACTTTCTATTTATTTATTTTTATTCTGAGACAGGTTCTTGCTAAGTTGTCCAGATAGGACTCAAGCTCATGGTCCTCCTGCCTCAGTCTCCCAAATAACTAGAATTATAGGAATATGCCACTGTGCCCTGCTAAAGGGCACACACAATTCAATAACAAATCACTAAGTTCTTTTCTAGAAAAGTTGCTAGGCCTGAGCATCAGCTGTTTCCTCATATACTCAGCAGTACTGATTTTTTTGTCAATATTTAAAAATCTTGCCTCAGAATTTAATTCTATGAGTATGTCGAAGGGAGACAGGTTCACATCAGCCAAACTCCTAAGGGCTTATGGGTTCAATGTATAAACCAAGATACTAATTTCTTAATTTATATAGAGAAGTAGAAATGCCTAGTGGGCCACACCTTTCATGTTAGCTGGTCAGCATGTCTCATCTGTGATAAAGGTTTATGAGAAACAAAGTAAAAATGGAATAGCATAAATAGAAAGTTTCTTGGTAAGCATAAGATACCACAGCAAAAGGAAATGTGATATTACAAGATGGTATTTATGACAATCTAGTGCTGAACCAGATATTTGTGTTCATGAGTCAGATAATCTCTGCTCTGGTTATGGCTGGTGATGCTTTATCAAAAGATTGTCTTTGAGACTTCCCTTTTATGACTATGTAGGTCTCTGTATTTCCCCCTGTCAGTGTTTTTTAGACTGTATGTCATTTTTGTTAATAGGTTTTATTTATTTATTTATTTATTTATTGGTACCGGGGATCGAACTCACAACCTAGCACCTGCCAGGCAGGTGCTTATGCCACTAAGCTAAATCCCTGGCCCTGTTTTTTGAGACAGGGTCTCACTATGCAGTTCAGGCTGGCCTTAAACAAACTTTGTAGCCCAGGCTGGTCTCAAACTTGCAACAATCCTCCTGTCTCAGCCTCCCAAGTGCTGGGATTAAAGGCATGCGTTGTTAATAGGTTTTAATTTTTACTTGGCACAAAGTAATTGTACATATCAATGGGAGTGGTAACTGGGATATTTATCACCTCTGACATGAATCATTCCTTTGTGTTGGGTACATAGGAAATTCCCTCTACCAGTTTTTTTTGAAATAGTCAATTAATTGTCAATCTTATTTATCCTCCTGTGCTCTGTAGAACATTAGAAACAAATCCTTCTATCCAAGTGCACCTGTGTACCTGTTTGATTTGCCTTTGATTGTACTCAACTTCATATGAGGCTTACTTTTTATAGCTTCAAATGTGCTTCCCTGAGACCAAACTCTAATCACTTCATTTGGAATAGGCCTCGAATCTCTTCAAACAGTTACAAGTTATACTCAGTTTGTGTCATTTCTGTGAGTGGTCTGATAGCCCTTAAACATGTCTGAATCTCATTCTGAAAGCAGTTCTAGATGGGGGAACCTTGCTTTTGTCTCTAAGATTCATCTACAGCTCTTATCTCCATTTGTAAATGAAGACACTGAAGCCTAGCAAGCCAAAGTAATTTTCTCAGGATCATGGCTAGCAGGTGGTGGAAGTGATATTCAAACCTGGGACTGTCTAGCCCTCAAACTCATTGTTTTCCTGCTATACCATTCCAGCTTTCTATATTAAGAGTCTGTTCTATTTTCTGACTATGGAGTGACTGTAAAGAAAATGAGAACCACTTATGTTAGAAATATATGTCGATACCTTGCATCATCTAGCTAGAGGTCAGGATTACCTGAACTACAATTGGTGAAAACAGGCAATTTTACCAGCCCACTAAATAATAGTCAAGTCTTTTAATCTCTGGATGAAATAGAGAAGTGTAACCTGGAGTGAAATATACCTTGAAGAATTGAAAAAAAATCTTCCCTCACTGATTGAAAAAGCTATTCTTATAGGTTGCTCAAAGAACTGAAGTCTATAGATTTTATCTATCAGCTATTACAATTTAAATGTAACTCATTCCTTACATTAAAAGCTGAGGAAAAGCTCATCCAAATTGAAGTTCAAGTGCTGGGGATGTGGCTCAGTAGTAGAGTGCTTACCCAGCATGCACAAGGCCCTGGATTCAATTCCCAGTGCTGCACACACACAAAAAAATGAAGTTCAAATTTATACCTACCTGGAGCTGAATTGTATGTCGGTAGTAGTCTATCTGGCTGTCAGAAAGCAGTTCACAGAGCTAAAGTATAAATTCAGATGCTGCTGTACCAAATGGAGGAGTTCGAGGCAATCATCTTACTTAGGATTAGGTCTCAATTCCTTGTTCTCAACAGTCAGGGCTAATCCTACAAGCTACTCCGGGAGAGGGAATTTTCTTTTTGTATTTAAACTCATTGAGGGTTTTTAAAAAAATTTACTTGCAGTACTGGAGATTGAACCCAGGGAGCACTGAGCTATATCCCTGGCCCTTTTACAAATTTTATTTTGAAACAGTATCTCACTAAACTACCCAGGTTGTCCTCAAACTTGCAAACCTCCTATTTCAGCCTGTCAAGTAGCTGGGATTATAGTCATTTAGTGTTCTGAGAAGGCCCTTGGCCCCCAGAAGTATTAAACTGGAACAATACCTGAATTTGAATCATGGCTCTGCATTCACTTTGTGTGAATGTGAGTAAAGTATTTTGAGCCTTTATTATCTATAAAGTGGGGATAAAATACTCATCTTATGTGATTGTGGAGTTAGATGAGCTGAAATAAGATACTTAATGTACACATACATTATTTCTTTTTTAATTTATGGAAAAAACATAAAACAAAATTTCATAACAAAATAATGGGAAAATAATAGTTTTTAAAAAAATTTTATTTTAAAGAGAACAAAACAAAACAGAACAGAAAAAAGGGCCAGGAGTTTGGCTCAGTGGCTTAAGCACCTGTCTGGCAGGCGCGAGGCTGTGAGTTTAATCCCTGGTACCACAAAACAAACAAACAAACAAACAAACAAACAAAAAACAACAGAAGAAAGTAGATCAGGACAAAACAATGCAAGCAACACAGGACTTCAAAACAAGTGAACAGGAAATTAATAGTGGCTACCATAATGTCTCTTGTCCTCCTTGAAATAGTTGTCCATATCTTCACACACAATGAATTCAAACAAAACACAGCAGTATAAAACTGACAAAAACTAAAGAATGAAAGCATTATGGGCCCTCAAAAACCGACAACAGGAAAATCAACAATGGCTACCGTAATGTCTCTTGTTCTCTTCAAAATAGCTGTCTACACTTTCACATACATTGAAATCAAATAATACAGAACAGACGAAGAACAATCAAAACAAAGGATATAAGCATTACTGGACTTCACAACAAGATGATGGGAAATCAGCAATGGCTACCATTTTCTTCAAAGTAGCTGTTCATACCATCACTCGTAATAAAATCAATTTTATAAACTCTTTAGGAGAAGTTCTAGGTTTGTATAAGCCTATACATGTACATCTATCCTTTCTGTACTAGAGGGAAAGACAAAACAAAATGTCACAAATTACAAAAAAATAAGAAACAAAAGAGAATAATAAATAACAATAACAAAGAGCCCAAAACAATAACAATACAGGCTTGCAAAACAAGGTGGTAGGATCATAAATAAGATTATTTTGCATAGTTATCTTCAAAATAGTTACTCAGATTACCAGATCCAGACTTGCAAAATTCATATAATCCTATGAATGTTAATTGTGTTAGTAACACAATCCTCTTAGCTATCTTAAGTGTATAAATACAAATTTATATCTTTTCTCTTTTCTCTTCCTTCTTTTCTCCTTTTCCCTATCTGATTTATTTTTTCCCCTTTGGACAGTTTGTTATCCTTCAACAATATTTACTGAAGATTTTGTATCTTATTTACTCTTTCAGTTACTTGCACTAGGGAGACAATATGGTATTTACACATGTGAGTTTGATTTGAAAATAACAATAGTTAATACATTGCATACTGCTATCTTCAAAGTAGTTATTCAGAGTACAAGATATGGGCATTAAAATTTCTCTAATCAATATTAGCAAACCTTCCTTTTCAACGAACTAAAAGACACTAATAGAATAACTGACTTGCATTTTTTCCCTTTTCCTTTCTATCCTTTTCCATTTCCCCCATCTTAGTTCCTTTTTCCTTTTGAACAATTTCTTCCCATTTCACAATACCTATTGTACATTTTAGAACTTATTTACCTTTTCGCTTCCCACACTAGGGAGACAGTACGATATTTATACAAGTGAGTCTGGTTTATTTCACTTATGAGTATGGTCTCAAGTTGCATCCATTTACCTATAAAATTTTCAAGTTTATCCTTCTTTATGACTGAGTGGTACTCTATTGACATACAGTGTTTCTTATTCCTTTTCCCTGATGCACATTTTGCTAGCCCTAGGATTAGTTGACTTACAGATAAATTATGCAATAGCTCATGCATGGAGATAATGGATTATACAGTGATGACATAAAAGCTACAATATTCTTTATATGAACACTAGAAAGTATTGGTTAGGGAGATGCAAAAGGAAGAGTGGTATCTATTTCTGGTGGCACTTTGTCTTTATTCTCTTGGGTTGAAAACTGTGTGTTCATGTACTGGGGATTGAACCCAGGGCTTTCCCACTGAGCTATATCCCCAGCCATTTTTTTTTTATTTTGAAGCAAGTTCTTGCTAAATTGCCAAGTTGCTCAGGCTGGATGCGAATGTGGGATCCTCCTGCTTCAGCCTCTCCACATGCTGGAGTTGCAGACATGTATCACCACACCTAGCTGAATTATACCTTTTTAAAAATAACTGTAAATCAACATGCTTTCTCCTCATTGTTGCTTTTCACTCTCAGTTCGGAAAACTTCAACAGATCCTGTGACATGGGTTGAGTCTAGGCCCTTGACTGAGTGAACGACACAGTTGTATCCTCCTTTAGCCTAGGGAAGCCTTCTTGTTCTTCTGCTACACAAAGCATGCATGAAGCGGGGTGGGAGGAGGGACCAGGCTTAATCCTGCCACAAGGACACACAGGGCTGTAGACTGAAGCTGAACTCTGTGTGCACATTGAACCACTTCCAGAGTCAGTGCTGTACGGCAGCTGCAGGTCCTCGGGCACCCGAGGTACAACCCCCACCCTCACGTCCCACGTGTCTCCCCCACGTCTTCCATGCAGCCGCCTGCGAACTGCTGTTTAGACTCACAGCTTACGAGTATTGACTGTCAGCTGAGCTTGTGGGTCTAAGCCCCTGATCAAGCAGTTACTGGCCACAGAGAGGTTCAGAGGCAGAATAACACTTTTTAACTTTAAAAGTTTTATTTTGCCTTTAGTTAAGCATCTCATGAATGCATGTTAATGCCTTCAGAGAGTGATACATGTTCTCCAGTGGGTATAAAATTTGGAGTTTATAATGAGTATATTAAGGAAGGATGAGTTACATAGATTAGCATTTGAATGAAGACTTTTATTTATTTTTGTAACAAATATTTATCAAGTGGCTATTATGAATCAAGTGCCTGCTATGAATTTATTGAGTACTTACTAGGAATTATAAATTTTGAGGACCAATTGTGAATTACTGAATGCCAGTCTAGGATGTTTTCCTTCACAACAGTTTTATTTTTATGCCACCAATCAAAGACTTTTTGTTGCATTCTAATGACATTAACTTTAGCTATAAATTTAATTTATATAAATATTAAGTAACAATAAATATTTTTTTTTAATTTTATTTAAGCGAAGAAAAACAAAACAAACAAAAACTACAACAACAACAACAAAAAAATGACATATATAGTAAAAACAACAAGCAAAAGAGACAAGCAAACAACTAGCATAAATACACAACATTGCAGGTTTACAAAACCGGAAGATAGAAGCTTGACAATGGTTGCAATTTGCGCATCGTTAT
>RJWM01031923.1:0-21916 GCA_004363535.1 Dasyprocta punctata | reverse complement strand
TCCAGGACATGGCGCACTTCCTTATGTTGTGGTTAACAAATGTCATATCCTCTTGGGGATGAGGAAACCTTCCTCATTAGTGTTCCAGAATATGAATTCTTTTTCCTTCTCAGTAGACTCTCATTCCCCTCCATGGCAGTTGGTCTAATCCTTCCCCACCAGAGAACTTTGTCAAGCTTGAGAATCTCCCTCACTACTTAACAGTGATGAAAATGTTCTATATCCTGATTGTGAGGGTATGACACCATGAGTGTGCACATTTACCACGATGCATGAATAGTTACACAGGGGATGAATCTGTTAGCACTATATAAATGATATATCAATGTAATGACTTTTTTTCAAAGTATTTCCTGACTGTGTGTGTGTGTCTGTGTGTGTGTGTTTTACTGGAGATTGAGCCCGGGATCATTTACCATTTACACTGAGGTTTCACGCTGAGGTATATCCTAGCCCTTTCCTTATTTTTATTTTAATTTTTATGTTGAAACAGGGTCTCATTAAGTTATCCAGGCTGGGCTCAAACTCAAAATTCCTCCTGTCTCAGCCTCCCAGAATACTGGAATTACAGACATGTGTCACCACATCCAACTCTAAGAGTAATTTTACTAAAATGTGAGTTAATCATTTTGAGAATTTTAAATCACATCATAGGGATTTAAGCACATAGCCTAGGACTTTTGCATTCTAAGTTTGGATTTTCTCATATTCTGGACATCAGTGTGAAGAGGAAATATAATTCCACCTCTTTCTTGTAATGATCTAGCTTCCTATAGCCACTTTTGAATCACACACACACACACACACACACACACACACGCACGCACTTCAGAAACAGCACAGTATAGTCCGCCACAATATGGTCCATTAAGTATCTTATAGAAAGCAAAACTACTTAATAACAAACTCTGTGTGGCCTATGTGACCTAAGATGTGCAGGATACAGCTTGGTAGAGCAATTTCGTCAAAACAAAGCCCTGGCCTCCATGTGAATATACTTGCATATGATGCACCATTAAAAATGAAATTATTAAATACAAATATCCTCTGAACTGCTGCAGGTGAGGTTGTAGGGTGGAGTTGAGGAGGTGCTTAATGTTGTTTACAGGAATAGTATTGGCTTCCATGGTTTTCCACCCAACAAAGGGAAAATTCCATTTTCAGCTCCAATCTCAATCAGGAAATAATTCTTCCTAAAAAATGAGAACAACTCAAAAACTCCTCCCTCTTCCACACCCCCAGAAGACACAACCCAGACAGAGGGCTTAGCTCGGACAGAGGGACAGGAAGAGGCTGAGCTCCACCCAAGAAAAGCCATTTCTGGGTAAGGAATTATTCGGGGCCAAGCATTCTCCAACAGACGTACGAGGGAAGTAAACCTCTTAAGAAAAGAGCAGGCACTTACAACAAGTCTCTGAAAGCACGCACACAGATTCCAGCAACTTTCCGAAAACTTGAATAAAGAAATTCTTTGGTACTAAAGAGAACAAGAGAGAAGAAATAAAGTAATACCAAATCAAGACAACAAAATGTTCCCAGCAGACAAAGAATCAAAAAAAAAAAAAAACAGGAAAGAAGATGGTAGAAGATGGTAGTCAGCACTGGAATAAGAAAGGTAGCCAGGAGGGATGGTAAATGCCTATAATCTTGGTGCTCTGGGAGGTTTGAACCCAGGTTGAACAACCTTGTCTCAAAATAAAAAATAAAAAGGCTGGAGTTGTAGCTCAGTGTGAAGGCTCTGGGTTCAATCCCCAGTACCACATACTACATACAAAAGAACAGTAATAGTAATAGTAATAGTAATAGTAATAGTAATAGTAATAGTAATAACTATCTCAAGCAGTCACTGAGTATCCAGACCAGTCCTAAGCACTTTAAGCATGGTTAATCCTTATAACTGATGTACAAGCTGCAATTGTTATCAGTCCCACTTGGCACTTGAGGAAACCAAATGATTGACACTGAAGCAACTTTCACAGTCACACTGCAATTATCAAGGTCCAGACCTGAGTCCATCTCTAAATGTCTACAAATCCTTAACCCTTAGCCACTGTGGCCTGATGCCTTGCTATGCAGAGTGTGTACCCAGGCCAAGAGAGCTAGAGATCGCCTTGGAGCTGGTTAAAACTCAGAGTCTCAGAAGGCACCTCCAGACCTACTGAATCAGAATCTGCATTCTAACAGGCCTCCAGTGATTCTATGCACACTTAAATTCAAAAAGCAGATAATCATTTTAATTTTACCTAGTTAAGACTCTTCAACAATTCCTTCATGAGAATATACTAGAAATGGATACAAAAATCTATTGTGTAGAATTCACAATTAAATAAGGTTTTTTTTAATTTTTTTTATATTTTATTAATAATAAAAGACAAGGCAGAAGAGAATCCCCCATACTTGCTACATTGCCCACTGTAAAGAGATGCTTGGGTTGCTGACCAGAGGCCTTGCCAAATCTACAAAACAAAAGTTGGTTGATGTTCCTTGGTTGTTATCAATCCAGCCAGACCACTGAAACAGCAGGTTGCTCACGGGGGGGGGGGGGGGGGGGGGGGGGGGGGTGGTGGAGGTGGGAGTGTTGTCCCTGATTCCAAGCGCCGGTGATGCTCGGGCCGGGTGGGGGCCCCTCGCGGGGCCCTTCTCGTTCTCCTCCAAGGTCCTGGGCTCAGGACCCCGGAAGGCAGTCCATATTGAGAAATAAGGTTTTTTCTAAAGCACATATTACTTAACTTTTTTCAAGGTTTCAGGGACTAAATAAACAGAAGTTACTTTACAGTAATGCTTTTAAAATTTTTCCACCAAACACCCCTAACAGCTAAAACCACAGCTCTAGAAGTCGTGAGAACCATCACCCTAATTTTCTATCTTCTTCTTCCTCTTCTTCTTCTCTCTCTCTCTCTCTCTCTCTCTCTCTCATTTTCTTTTCCTCCTTCCCTTCCTTCTTTCTCCTGTCTATCTGTCTTTTTTGGTAATTTACTAAGTTGTAATTTTCACACTATAATATTCATCCATCAAATCTGTAACTCAATGATTTTTAATTAATTCATTTATTTATGTAATCATCACCATAACACAGTTTTAGAACACTTCTATCACCCCAATATGGTCCCTCGTGCCTATTTACAGTTAATCTCCATTCTACCACCAGCCTCAAGCCGCTGCTAATGTTTCTGTCTCTATTGATTTGCATATGCTTAACATTTTATATAATTAGTAGCATACAATATGTGATCTTTTTTCATCTGCTTTCTTTCACTCAATGTAATCTTTTTAAGGATTACTATATTGCAGCATATCTCAGTACTTAATTCTTTTTACTACTGAGCTGCTTTTCATCATATGGAGCCATATAGCACTTTGCATTGTTTAGCAAAACTGAAAAAAAAAAATTAAACCTCTACGTTTACCTCTGAGATTCACTCAAGTGTTGTATATGGCTGTTTTGGTTTTACTGTAAAAAATTTTAAATAAATAACATTAGCTTCTTCTTGTTGCTTTTCTTTCTCTTTTTCTTTTTCTTTTTTTTCAATCATTCTGAGTATTGAACCCAGGGCCTACAGCACACCAGGCAAGTGTTCTGTCACTGAGTTATACAGCAACACCTCCAGATATGTTTTAAATGGTTCTCCAGCTCATCTTTTTGTGTGAAACTCATTATGACTCACTCTGGACATGAGCCAGAGATAAGTCTTGGGCAATGGGAGTTGATTACAGAGTAATCTGCAAAGAAGAGAAAGCCTTTGCTTCAGATATCACTCATAGGTTGGTGTAGTAGTGGTCAGGTTAGCAGAGCCACGTGGAACCCAAAGAGGCAACACTAGGCTTTCAGGACTGCTCACGGTAGCCCCCTTGAAAAACAGGCCATGCAGTTTCATGATTCACTGGCTCATCAATGAATTGCTTTCATTTAAAAGTCTTAAATTGCTGGGGATTTAGCTCAGTGGCCTAAGCGCCTGCCTGGCAGGCGCAAGGTTGCGAGCTCAATCCCCAGTATCGAAAAAAAAAAAAAGATATTTAAAAGTCTTAAATTGCCAGGGATTTAGCTCAGTGGCAGGCATGAAGTTGTGAGTCCGATCACTGGTACCAAAAAAAAAAAAGTCTTAAATCATCCCCAAACTACTCCTATAATTTGCATTAAGTCCCAAGACAAAGGCACCTACTGTGTACTAGAAAAGCAGAATAAGGTAGATCATCATGGCAATTGTGGTCAAGGTTTAGAAGACTAGATCACTAAAGAGAAAAGAGCATCACTCCTTAAAAAATATTGCTCTGATAAAGAATTCTTCTGTACGCAGGACAAGTTGCTATCCTCAACCTTACTATTCCAAAAGTATATTCTGAAAGGGAAGTCCTTATCCACATATTTTAAAGCTCTTTTTGTTGACTTTGTCAGCCTTGGGGCAACTCCCATGGGAATATTAATCAGTTCTATAGATAATCAGCTCATGTTTCCCTAGCTTATATTCAATTAAATTAATCAATGCAAAGATCTTAACTAATATTACTTTACAATAAAAGAAATCCAGTTTCCTTGAAGACATAGTTCTAAGGTTAGGGCAAGAAATGTGCAAGATAAGCTTGGAGTATTTTATAGTATCTGGAAGCAAGGAAGCACTTAGAAAAATCAAAGATTGTCAAAAGGACGGGAGCCAACCTGAAAGACTCCCTGTCTTAGTTACTGTTAACTTGTTGCTGAGCAGAATACCTGATGCCCAAAATTAGGGAAGGAAAGGTTTATTTCTTAACGTTCTTGGCAGTTTCAGTCCATGTTCAGTTGGCTCCAAGGCAGCATGGTATGGCGGGGCAGCCATTCGTGACAGCTGCCAAATAGCAAAGGTGAACGTCAAGAGAGAGTGCAGGAGAGGAAGAGCGAGTGTTCCTTCCACCCTTACACTGTATGTCAGCTCCACCCATGGGTGGGTGCAGCACTCACATCATCAATTCCAGTGCTAGACAACAAATCAAACACAAATGCCAGACTCAACCCCATCCAAATTACATGAGGCCTTGGGGGAACACAGGATCCAACCAATACACTCAGTGACCAAAACCAGAAGAATTTTAAAAAGAATATAAATACTATAGATTAAAATTAAAAGTATAAAACAAATATTCATGAATCCATACTGACATAAATAAAGTATTGAATAAATAAACAAAGGCAGAAAAAGCAATCTCCCATACTAAAGAATTCCAAATAATTCCAAATAACTGTAGGTATTCCTCCCTCAAGGAACCAGACCCTAATTGCTCACTCCTTGAATGTTGGTTATATTTGGTGACTTGATGCATATGAGTAGAATACATAAAGGCAGCAGGAAAAGAAATCACTTCACAAGGGAGAAACTTGGTAAACACTGCCTGTCTAGATAACTAAGGATAACATCATGAGTGGCAAACCAAGTTGATAACATGTACCCTTCTAATAACATGATGATAAAATAGTACTTTCCTTCCATGGTTTCCCTCCATCAAAACCAAACCCTCAAACCGAGCCTAATGTTAAGAAAATCATCAAAATACCTGACCAGTACCTCTCAAAACTGATAAGCTCATCAAAAACAAGGAAGAGCTAAGAAACTGTCACAGACCAGAGAAAGCTAAGGAGGCAAGAGAAAAAAAAAATGTGAAATGATATCTTGGAAGGACTTCTGCAACTGAAAAAGAACATCAGAGAAAAACTGACAACACCTGAATAAAGTATGGAGTTTAGTTAATACTAATATGCTAATGTTGGCTCCTTAGTTGTGATGAAAGTGGTATAGAAATGTAAGGTGTTATCACTGAGGGAAAAGGTATAGACTACAATGGGATCTTTCTCTACTGTCTTTGTAACTTTTCCATAAATCTGCGCTATTTTAAAACAAAAAAGATTATTTGAAAAAGAACAGACAGCAAACCACAACCAGAGTTATTTTCAAAATCTCTGTATGCAAATATATATAGTAAGTTAGCCTAAGGACAGGCAAATAAAGGTTATATGAGTAAGGACGAGTCACTCATTGCATAGGTTGACATCACACACAGCCAAAGGTCATGTGCTACATGACAATTTAGCTCCTTGTCGCCAACATCTGTAGAAATCTCCAAAGCCTACAGCTGTCTCCCAGACTCATCCAATTCATGTAGATAATAAATCTGTGTGGAGTGGTTAACTATTGCTATAATGATTCAAATTTCCAACACATACCTGTTTCCAAAAAGGCAGATACTTGTGAATGCTGCCTCTCGGCTGCCAGCAAGATTTGCTCAGCCTTCAGAATGGATGGATATATGTTATAAACCATAAGTGGAAAAGCTCCACTGATATATAACCCAGACATTCCTAAATGCCCAGAATAGTTCTGATATCATTCACAATAAACTGAAGCTTTTATTTTCCTGTAGGGGGTGATGAGGTAGAAGTGGAGACTATGAATAATGTGAAATTCTCCCTCAGAATCCAAAATGGGGCTCCTGGGACATGAATATGAGCCAAGAACAGGAATTTAGACTCTCCTTTGAAGTTACTTTTCCACCCAACTTTTATTCATTCTTTCATCATTTATTGGTTGCCTACAATGAACCTAAAAACCCTGGCCTATGGCCAGATGGTCCCTAAACAGCCAGAAAAGAAGAAAAGCAAAATAGAACGAGGAATGAAATAAATGAAGCTCAAAACTACTTGAATGCCAAAGTCCTAAATTGCTGAATAATATCTGGCATACAGTTGGTACTTAATAAATATGTATTGAATGAATAAATGGAGACATCAACTTTCCCTAGATGGAAATCTGAATAACTGGGGCAATTTGAATAACATGGTATATTCAGGAATCATCTGAGAATCCACTTTCCATGGATCCAAGGAGAAATTCCCTATTCTCCTTTTTGACCAGTGACTTTGCCCAAGCCAAAAGCAACTACCAAGTGACATATGAATAACTATTCTAAAATGACTAAAGAACAGCCTTGGGAATGATAACACTGAAGAGGAGGTACAAACACCCTCACCCCCAGTCCCCTGCAAGACAGGATGATAGACTGAATATAATAAGGAGCCTGTTCTCAAGTTAGACACCTAAATTCTTATCACCACTTAGCTCCTGTATTTCCCAGATCTCTCTGATCTTAAAATTAGCGGAACAAGATCAAAACATCCTTAATGTAAATGGAATGATGATATGTGAACAAATCTTTAAAGGCAGAGTGATCAGCAGGATGTTCTAGGGAGAGTCCAATGTTGACAAGTAAGAAAGAACGAAGTGTTCTGGCATCAGCTCGTCGTGGAACTTCAGACATGATATTCCACTCCATTTCCTTTCCTGTAAAAAAGGTCAGTGTGAAAAGTGAGAGTACATTAACTCTGACATCTCTACAGAATATAAAATTCCAAGTGTATTAACAAAATAATTCCAATAACAGCTATTTATAGTTTTGCACTTACCATATATCAGCACTGTTCTACCCACCTTCCCCATTTTGTCTCATTAATCCTCCCAACCATTGTGTGAGGTAGGCTTGCTCACTCATTCACAGAAGAGGAAATGAAAGCAGATTTAATGGGCACAGACATTCCTCATTGTACATGACACCATTTAACTAAAACTTGTGCACACTGAAATCATACAAATCAAGGGCAGTAATCTGCTTTGCACTTTCTATTAACATAGTACCTCAAATACTGAGCACTGTCTCTACAGGAACTCCAGCAATTTCAGCTTCAGAGTCTGCATGCTTACCTTCCACCTCCACCAATGGTTCTCAAAGGATGCTTCACAGATCAGAAACATCAGAAACATGGTCTGTGAACTTGGTAAAAATTCAAATCTTCAGATCCTGGTCTAGACCAACAGATTCAGGAAGTCTGGGACTGCAACCTGATCGTCTGAACCAGGCCTCAACGGGATTGTGATGCAGGTAAAGTTTGATATCTACTGCTCCACGAGATCTTGCTCCATGGCTTTTGATAGATTGTATTGGTCAATATTAGAAAGCGGAGAGTGGATGACAAAGGTATCCTCAAAGGCCATCTACTCTAGATTAACTAAGTTTTCCTTAAGCTGAGAACTAAAAAGCCTTAAAAAGGAAACCTGCTAAAGTAGCTCAGCTTCGCAGACTGGTTACCTATAGAAATAACATCTTTTTCCTTTAACTATCGCACTTCAGTGAATAAATGAAAAAAATTGAATTTTCCTCTTAAAAATATTGTCCATGACCATTCCTTCATATTGAGGTATCTTATGAAAATATCCCTGAGTTCCAAAGTACTAGGTAGAGTTTTAGTTGCATGACTCCAATTAGACTCCATAAGAAAAGAGGCACCGAGAGTCACTGCCTGATGACACTTGGAAATGGCTACCCCTGGTTGACAGTACTGTATCTCTTTCTCAGACACATCATCTGATGTCCTGAAAGTGGTAGAAAGTATCTAAGAGTCCTCTTTTTTCTCTTACTTTTATGGCCAATGCTCTTGATTCTGTGATCTTTTTCTGAGGCACACCAGATTGCCAGCTTACTTTCTTAAATTAAAAAAAAAAAAAACAGAAAACTCCAGACTAAGATATTCAAATTGCTGAACCAATGGTATCATGGGAGACCATTATAAAATCCCTCTCTGAGTTAAGTCTGCATGCCTCAAAGAACAAAAAATTAATATACTGTCGTTACACAGTTGAGAAGGGAAATTAATTTATACAGAAACCCTTTCTAAGGCATGTTCAAACTGCCTGGATACTGTTCCAAATGGGAGCATTATCTGCCTTCCCAAAATAATACACCATATGCCCTAATCTGGCAGACACAAAGATAATTATATGACTCTGGCAGAGCCAATATGCTTGCTAATAAATGGAAAAATGAGAACAATGCAAATCAAAGTTAAGTTCAATGGAAATTCAGAATTGTGGTAGGGAATCTACCTGCTACAATTAAACATGGTGACAAGCAGAAAATGGGTCTCTCACATAGATTAAAGAGCCAAGGCTGCTGTGAAGAGACCCACTTATATCAAAGAATATTAACATGATAAAGGAAGTTGGTAGTGGGTATGTGAAGCAGACTTACATGACTCCAAGCTATCAAGTACTTCCCTTTCTAATAACCTACTCTCACAGGGATTTGATGGGGGCTCCTCATAAAACCAAAACTAAAATGCTGAATTCCACATAATTACCTTTGGTTTTAAGCAAAGAAAACTAAATGCAAAATGTAGTCTGGAAGTTGGATTTGCATCAGCACAAAACTGCTCCTGATATTGGGCAACAGTATCTTCTTCAGAGTTCTCATTTTATTAGGGGAATATTTTTTTTTCCTGACCATTTTCTTGCAAAGCTACCAGTAATTCTCATTTCTAAAGTACAGGGTCTTGACATGTGTTCAAGAGTGCTAAAAAACTGGAATTGCCCAGTCTGACTCTACATGACTGGAGAGGAAAGCTGTGAAAATCAAACAAAGTTGATGAGTTTTTTACCTTGAGAAATAACTACTTTTTATGGGAAAATGTATTTTGATACAATTTTTCTCTTTGTCTCCCCCACCAGTAACTCTCTATTTCAACCCCAACAAGCCTTCCGATCTTAGAATAGAAGAAAAAACAAACAAACAAACATTGTCCTAGTAACAAAAGAACATTGGTATGGGGAACCTAAATTCTAACTTTAAAAGTACCAAACCCATGGTGTGCTCTGTCAAGAACCACCCAGAGTCCTGAGACACTCCTGGGGTGAGACATAGGTACCTGGCAAGCCCTGTGTGAGGGACTTCAGCTTCGAAGTACCGCTTGTCAGCCACAGGGAAAAATCAGTTATTGAGAACATGAACATTTAGAGAAAGAGTCCCACCCAGAATGCTAACAAATAAGGTCCCATGAGTCACTCTTGCCAATTAAATTCCAGGAGAAAGCCAGTGACAGATGTAAGGGTGCCAGTGGATTTGAGTCCTGTCAGTACAAATAGTTTCACAAAGGAGCTTGCATTGTACAGAGGAAGGCAGCAGTGATGAAATATTTACATATTTATAAATATCAAGACATTAACAAGCTTGCCAGATTCATTCTGTGCATTCTAAAGAGTGGTCCTAGGAAAGAGGGGGCAGAGAAGTAGTCCTTGCTCAAGAGATAAATACAAATGGCAGAATCCAACCAGGATGTCCATCACAGAAAGCAACCTGTCATTGTCATTGCCTCAGGGTTGACCTTTGACAGTCCACAGAAGAGAGTATTACAAGCCCAGAACTTACCTAATACAAAATATCCTGTAGTATTTTCCACTCCACTCCCAGAAGATAATCCTGAGAAGGAAAACAAACAAGCATGCAAACCTTTATTTTCAACTGAACTTTGGAACATTATTCTCAGAGACTCGAAATGGCCACAGGCTTAAGAAAAGCTCTGAGAAGTCCTGCAGTAAAGGAAGCTGAAAAATGTTGTTTAATTCAACATTTTCTGTGACTTTTTTGACCATAAGAATCCTTTCATTCACTGATAATCTTAGGTAGTCCAATGATCCTTCATCGCTCCATGTAACATAATAAATTTAGAGAAAACCCTATATTTGCTTATCCAGTTTTTTCATGAATTAAACAATAGCACGTTCCTTTTCCTGTGTGGAAGGGAGACAATTTCCTTCAAGAAGAAAAAAAGAACTGGACTGGAGTGCTGATGAGGTTAAATTTGATTCAAATCTTTTTTTTTTTTTTAATTTACTTCTCCTGTGCCAGGAGGCCAAGCTCAGACTTGCTTTTCTATAAAGACAAACATAAAAAGCACAACTACACTTCAGTTCATTCTCTGACACTCTGAAATAATGATTGAAAGGTGGAGGATAGTTTGGGGAGGAGCAGGGAGCTGGGAGTATTTCTGAAAAGCGACTTATTTTGATTTTGCTCCAGTTTGTCTTCCTGCTGTGACTCGGGATAAGATACCTTTTTTATAAAGCAAAGCTGCTGAGTTGTTTATCAAATTGTTTTCCATTTGGGCTAATTTCCATATGTGCAACTCAGTGTGTCTCACAAATCCCTACCTACCAGCTCTATGATCAGTCCTAAATCCAGGCTGAGAAGCAAAAGACATCCTGGCTGAGGCAGAAATAATCTTTGAATACTCTCTTAATTTCATTTGATATTAGCCAGCTATTGTCACAATGATGCCACATAACAAAGAACCCCAAAGCTCAATGAAGAGAAGGCATTGTGTTTTCCTCACTCAGTGTTCTCTGGGTCTACTGGAATGATTCACTTTCAGTGCTGGTTGACTGGCTTTACTCCAAGCTGTTGGTGGGATTAGGACCGCTCTACTGTCTCTTCATTCTGAGCCCCAAACTGAACAGTCACCATTCTTTCATTACAGTGTGTCACTAGTGTGTAAGAGAACTTGCCCCAAAACCCAAAAACATATAAGGTCTCTGTTTATGTCGTATTTGCTAATAGCTACTGGATAAAGAAAGTCATACAGCTACACCCAACATCAGTAGGGTAGAAAATTAAATAACACTGAACAATAATTCAAACTAGAAATTCATTAGTGTGTTTCGTGTATCCATAACTGAATACCACAGACTGGGAAATTTATGAAGAATAGAGATTTATTTAGTTCATGTCTTGGGAGACTAGAAGCTCAAAGTTCAGAAGCATGGTACGAGCATCTGGTGAGGGTTTTCTGATGTATAATAATCTAGTTGAGGGCATCAACTGGTGAGACAGAGCAAGCATACTAGCTAGGGTCTCTCTTTCCACAAAGCCACTAAACTGTCATGGGGGCGCTACCCTTACAACTCACATCTAACCCTGGTCACCTGCCAAGGGCCTTGTATCCTGTACATCACTGGATGAATTCTAGTCATATTTCCTACCCTCTTTATCTCATAAGAATGGCAAATATGAACATGACTTGGGGGTAAGAGTGGGGGACATTCATACCATAGCAGAATCCAAAAGAATGGAAAGAATATAAGGATGAACCCAGATGGTTGGGAATGGCAAAATCAATATGAGAAAACTTACTTCCACTTTCCAAGCCAAAGGGCCCTAGCAGAGAAGATAATAAGAAATGAACCTCTACAACAGGAAATCCAGAAGCAAGATGGAAATCAGAAAGATAAGGAGAAGCAATGTATTCTTCTGGCTGCTTTCTACTTGGCCATCAGATTTATTTTGAACTATTTCAGGCAAAATTGCTAGTAAAACCTAATGCCCTACAACAAGGCTCCAGGGCAGTGGGCTAGCATAAACCTTGCCCAAGTCCTCACTTACCTTCAGACTGCAGGGCAGATGCAACTGGTGATTTTCAAGTCCTTTGTTCTATGTCAGCTCAGCACTCTTTGTGATGAGAAGGCACAAGTCAGCATCCTTCCAAATGATTTCCCCTTTTTTTGAAGTCAGAAGTTTTTAAAGTTTGCTTGAAGTTGCAATAACCTTGAGATTGCTGAAAAGTGGCTCCCATGCCCCAGGCATTCTGATTTAATTGTTCTGGGGCATACCCAAGTACCAGAATTTTAAGTTCCTGAGACAAGTTTAATAAATAGCAAAATTTAGAGCCCATCAATTTGAAAACCTGATTTAAGCAGTCAGAGTTAATTTCAAATTGACAGCACAGTTTTGGATCAGCAGAAGAGGACCCCAAGCTGACTTTGTGCATGGGAGTTGGAGAAACCCTAAGGGGTCCTGCAGAAAAAAATCAGGGAATTGGGGTGTAGCTCAGTGGTAGAGTATATGCTTTGCACACAAAAATTCCATTATCCCTTTTCAGAAACTCAAAAGGTTCTGAAAATAAAGTTGCTTCAAACCTCAAGGCAGTAAGCCCTGACCTGACTTGAACTCATTTGGTGTAAGACCCAACTATTTATAGTTTTTACTCTTCTCCTTTAGTGTACATACCCATGCATTTTGCCAGGAAAATATTAATGTGTTTAATTACAGAGTGTTTTCCCAAGCCCCTGTGAATCTGTTATACAATACAGAGTATGTGTAACTGTCTACATTCTGAAAATTTCTGGATTCAGTATACAAACATTTCAAGCATTTAGGCTAAGGAAATATAGATTTAGAGAAGCAATTTTTTTTCCTGTTCCTTTGATGTAAAAAGCAGAGATAAAAGGAGGGCAAAGAAAGTAAACCAAACAACATAGCCCTTATGTGGTTTAGATTAAAGTGCCCCATCTAGGTAGATTAATTAGAAGAAAGAAACATTTGTAAGTAAACACAGGCCCTCACCAGGGGTCATAGCAGAGAAGACAGTAACAGTTGAACAGTAGATCAAAGGCTGGATTTTATATTCACTCACCTCCCTTAGCCAGATCCTTTGGTGCAGCACATATACTACACAACCATACAGATGGCTTTACTAAGAAATTTTTATAGCACCCAGTCGACTTTATAACACAGCTCTTTCTAAGAAAACACATGTCTAATATTCAGCATTTAGTTGTTTCTGTTAAGGAAAAGAAAATGTTTTTGCCTCCCAAAACTTTAGCAGTTGCCTATACGCAAAAGCTTTGGGGTGAAATGTATGGAATGACCTATGAGGGTACATGCATGGATGATATGCCTGAGCAGCAGGCACAGAAGAGAATGCATAGGGTGGTTGGCATGCTTGGGTAGCAAGCAGGGGAGGTTCAGAGTTCAGAGAGAGGGGACTGGACTTTCCATAAACTGGTAATTGAGTTCAAGCTAATTTCATCCAACTATTAAGGGAACACTGTCTACTGTGACTTCAACCAATATTTGAGATACAGTAGCATTTAATTTATACTCTAAACATAGTGTACACTAGCCCAGATGAACCTCACAAAAATTTAGGAGAAAAAAAGAAGCTAAAGGAGGTAAGGTCATTTGCCCAATAAAGGCAGCCAAAACATAGCAAAGCCAATTATTCAATCCAGATATTTCTGCTGTCAAAGCCAATACACAAAACCACTACTCTAGTCCTACTTCACAGCAGAAATAACAGCACTTAGGGTTCAAGGCCACTCCAACAAAAGCAAAAATGGTATTCACCCACTCCTTTTCATATGCAAGGGTATTTTTAAAACCATGCCTAGAATACTATGCCATAATATTCTACTAGATTAACACAAGCATTTGAAACACTTGCAAGCTCTTGTACATTTATCTGCCTCCCAGTTCACATTTATATAAACTCTACAGTAAAAACGTGCTCACAGTTTCAGCTATAATTTAAGGAGATGTTTTGCTTTGGGCATTTCATTTATAAGATCCATTAAAGTGAACCTCACATGTAGTTACTTACAATGGAAAAAAATGCCCTCATGTACTGGGTAAAACTGGAAACATTTCTCAGCATTGTTCACAGTGTTCTCCATTACTTGAACTTTTGTGAATATGTAATAGGCCCAAGAAATTCAACCAACTAGCATCTAGTAGTACCCTGAGCGTCTGGCCAGTCGCTCATGTGATTGTTTGCTGCAACTTTATCAAATTGTACTGGTGATTGATACAGCACTTAAGAAATGTAGACAAATTGAAAATATAAATGTCCTATCGATTGTGATTGTGCCAGATACTGCTGATTGTCAGCAGCTAACTGAACAGCAAAAATTTATTCTCCCTGATGGTGATGCTGGGCTACTACTTACGATCTATTTCTAGATCTGGAAGCTGGCCATGCAGCTGTGTTGTTTGTGAAAATGAATTGGGCTGTTCATGGATCATATGTACAAGTTTCTGACTGTTTGCTATGCCTTAATTAAATTTTTTTAACCAGTTTTCCAGTCTACACAATATAGACAAACGAAAAGAATAAAAAAATAAAAGTAAGTAAGTATGAGAGCAATGCCAACTCCCCATGCCAGTGAGCAAGTAGGCCCTGATAAGTGGCAGCCCTCCTCCACAGCGAACAAGCAGGCCCGCCAGACAAGCAGGAACTCTCCCTCAATGGGAGCAAGCAGGCCTGTGCCAGGCAGCACCTCACACCCCACTCAAGCAAGCCCGCCCAGGAACACACAGGCACATGTATGCACACACGCACACACGCATGCCCACGCGAGCAACGCAAGGGCAAGACCGTTCAACAACTTGTAGCCACCTTAAAATTCTGCTTCCCTTTGATACAGGCAGAGAGGTGAAGACTAGCAACTGACTTGATCCAACCTGATCCTGGATGAAGATGAAGTCCGCGGAAGAAGGGAGCAACCAGATCCCCTGAACATCAACATCAAGTCCAACCATCCATTTGAACCCTCGCCCTGTAGTCTATGTACAGCAGAGACCAGAGGGCTGATTGCCCTTCCCATCTACCAGTGAGAGCAAGGAAACACCTTGACTTGGATGGTAACCACAGTCTGGGTGAACAGATAAAGGTGCCTCTGATGAAAGGAGGGAAGGCACCTCAAGAAAACCAAAGAACCTAAAATTAGGCAGAGAAAAAGGAGACTGGTTGGATACCAAGGCTGCAGACCTTGGAAAGAAACTATTCATTCAAAGTCATGGGAATTTTTTTCTTTGATGCAATCTTTTTTTAATTATTCTGTTCTTTACTGTTTTTATCTTTCCTTCATTGGGTCTTTTGAGGATTGGGGTTTTTAACTCTCTCTCTCTCTCTCTCTCTCTCTCTCTCTCTCTCTCTCTCTCTGTCTCTCTCTCTCTCTCTCTCTCTCTCTCTCTCTGTCTGTCTGTCTCTCTCTCTCTGTCTTGCTTTCTTTTACCTCCTTTTCTTTTTTCCTCTTTCAACTTTTTAAATCTTCCTTCTTTCCTTTATTTGTCTTCTGTTCACCTTTTTCTTTTTTCTTGTTCATTCTTTCTTTAAACTGCTCTCTAATATTATTAATTTTTTACTCCTCAATATCTCACTTTTCACTCCTCCTTCTCACATTCCATTGACTAATTTCTGAGTTTGCTTTCTTCATTTTATTGTTCCACACTCCCTCTGCCTTTGCTAGTATAGCTACTAGGTTTTATGACTCTCTAGATAGCTAGTTAAATATACACTATTGCAGTTCTACTCTTAGCAGAGGTAAAGCTGTTCCATTTAGTAAATGTTTAGGGAAATGTTTGGCTTGTGTTAGTATACACACTATAATTATTGATCTCTTTTCTATGGTTAAGGATCATATATTATTGGTCCTTAGAGTTCGTCAATATTCAGTTTGTTTTTGGCAGTATAATTAATGCTGAATTTATTACTTACCCATGGTGACATAGCTGCTGCTATTAACTGGATTTCATGGGATGCCAATAACTGAATTGCCATTGAGTCATTAACAATAATGTGGTTAGTTCCTAGAGAACTTGGTCCTGGATCAAATATGCTGCAACTCTGAACCCCAAGTAAATGGACAGGGTTGGATCCTAGGACAGAGGTAAAAAGACCAAAAGTTAGCCATACCCATAGGACAACACTGAAGAGTACATAAAACTAAAGAACTCTTCATCCTAGAAAAAAAGCTTTTCACTACAAGCAACCAACAAGCCTCAACAGAAAAACAAACAGGGAATAAAAATATAGAAACATGAAGAGGCAAGCCAACAAAATGCCTTTCAAAACTCCCAAATCCCCCAAAGCTGATCCATGGGGCATTGAAAGTAAGAAAATACACACCAATTACTTGCAATTATATCAGAGGAAATAACACAACAGATCAACTCAGAAAACTTACAGAAGATATAAGTAATAAGACAGGAGGCTGAATAAAAAAATGATCAGCAAGTTTATAGAAGACACTAATAAAAAAAAAGCAGAGTTTAACAAAATAATGCAAAACATGAATGACCATCATAGAAAAGAATTAGATCCATGAAAAGGCTCCAAATAGACATTCAGGAGATTAAAAATTCTTATCAAATGTATGAGCAGCAGAAGTGGCCAATGTGAGGACAGTGTCAGAACTAAAAGTCAGGGCTACAGTCAGGTACCAGTTAATGAGAGATACTTCAAAAACCACTAGAGAGCATGAAAAATTGCTCTGACACCTCCTAGATGAAGCAAAGAAGACTAAAATTAACTGGAATTAGTGAAAAATCAGGAAAAAGCACAAATGGCATTCCATAAGGGCAAAGAATTTAACATACAGAGAGGTGAATCATAAAGAAACCCTAATAGCCACAATCAGAAAAGAACCACCACTACACATCATAGTCCAAATCTTAGAAGCCCAGTACAAGAAGAGACTCTGCAAAAAGGTTAGAGAAAAGCAATGAGTCACCTACAAAGACTTAGAATTACAGGTGACTTCTCAACACAAACCTTAAAGAACAGGAGAGCTTAGAGTAAAGTGATTCAAGGTCTAAAAAGAAACAATTTCCAACCCAGGTTGATATATCCTGCAAAACTATTCATCAAAATTAATAAATGTCTTGGTTATTTTTCTCTTGTTGCTAAGACAAATTTGCAACACCCAAAATTAAGAAAGGATAGGTTTATTTAGCTCACAGTTTTTGGAGGTTTCAGTCCATAATCAGTGGGCTCCAAGGCAGGCTGGCATGGTGAGGGACAACAGTTCAAGGTGGCAGAAGACAGCAAAATTAATAAGAGCAAAAAAAGCAGGGGGGAGCAAGCCTCTTTTCCTTCCTTATATTGTACACAGACTCTCTACCCTAGGGTGGATCCTTTACACCCACATCATCTCTGTGCCCTCCTCTTGCATGGGCTCAGGATGTTTACAAAGTGAGGACCCCAGTCCACTGCTGAGTGGCTAACTTAAACTTCTCAAGTTGACACAATGTGTTAACAATTACAATACAGAAATAAGATACATTCATGATAAAGAGCATCTAAAGAAATTCAGCACCACCAAAATAGCACTCCAAAAAATTCTGAAGGACAACCTAGAAATTGAGAATGAAGCTAACAGTAACTAAAAGTCTAACTGTATGAATATACCAGTCAGGTAGAACAGTTAAGGAGAAGTGAAAAAAGCAGAAATAAGCAACAGAAAAATGAGGCAATGGCAGGAATCAGTTCATACTTATAAGTAATAATTCTCAATGTAAATAGTCTCAATTCTTTAATCAAATGACACAGTCTGGTAGAATACATCAAGAAACAAAATTCAGTGCTATGCTGTATGCAAGAAATACATTTAACCCCAAAACAAACGCATAAGTTAAAAAATCAAAGTATAAAAACAATACTCGATGCAACAGAAACTTGAAAAAAAGCAGGTATAGCTATCTTATATTCAGATAAAGTAGACTTCATATCAAAATTGACCAAAAAAAAGGCAAAAAAGGTTGCTACATATTAGTTAAGGAGACAATCTAACATGAAGAGATAACATTTATTAACATATATTCACTGAACAATGGCACAGCCAACTCTATAAAACAAGTACTACTGGGTGTAAAAGACCAGATAAACATAAACACAATTATAAAGAGGGACCTCAATATCCAACTGTCACAAATAGACAAATCAACTAGACATAAACAATAAGGAAATATAAGTTGAATAAAACCTTTGAACAGATGGACTTCATAGATATAACGAAGTGCTCCACCCAACAGCAACAGAATATGCAATGCTCTTTGCAGCAAATTAACTTTCTATAAAACAGGTCACATACCTAGCTAATAAAACAAGCTTATGTAAATATAAAAAATTGAAGTCATACCATACATATAATCAGATCATAGTGCAATGAAACTAGAAATCAACAACAAAAGAAAACACAGAAATTATTCAACTGTATGGAAACAACAGTATACTCTTAAACAAACAGAGGGTTACAGAATAAATCAAGAAAGAAATAAAACAGCTTCTACAACTAAATTGTAATTTCAGTACAGCATATCAGAACTAGTGGGACACAATGAAAACTGCCTTAAGAAAGGAGTTTATAGGTGTGACTACCCACATCAGAAAAACAGAGTGAGACCAAATAAATGACCTAATGATGCACATCGAGGTCCTAGAGAAATGAGAACAATCCAAACCAGATGCTAATACAAGGAAGAAAATTATTAAGATCAGAGCAGAAGTCAATGAAATGGAGATTAAAAAATACAAATTAGCAATGCATCAAAATGTTAGCTCTTCAGAGTAATAAACAAAATAGACAAACCGTTTGCCAATCTAACAGAAAGAGAAAGCAAGAACCCAAATCAATGCAATTAGAAATGAAAAAGGTGAAATTGAAATAGGAACTGCCAAAATCAAAAAGATTAGCAACAGCTACTTCAAAAACCTGTATGCCAATAAATTGGAGAATTCAGAACAAATGGATAGATTCCTAGATACGTATAAATTACCAAAACTAAACCAAGAAGATATAAAAACTCTGAGTAATCTAATAAAAGGCTATAAAATCAAAGTGGCAGTTTTAAAAAAAACCTACCAACTAAGAAAAACCTAAAACCACATGAATTCACTGCTGAATTCTACGAGAAGTTTTGGGAAGATCTAACACCAATATTCCTCAAATTCTTTAATGAAATCGAATGAAACAAGGACCTCCAAAGTCATTCCCCGGAGCAAGCATTACTATGATTCTGAAAGCAGACAAGGATCCTATCAAAAAAAAGAGAACTAAAGGCAAATCTCTTTAATGAATATAGATGCAAAAACCTCAACAAAATACTGGCAAACAGCATGCAACAAATCATCAAAAAGATCATACATCATGAAAAAGTACGGTCCATCCCAGGGGTGCAAGAATGGTTCAACAAGGGCAATTCAATAAAGGTAGTACAACACATAAAAGCGAGGACAAATAGCACATGATCATCACCAAGAGAATTTAAATACTTAGGAACTAACCTAGTAGGAAATGAAAGACCTCTATGACAAAAACAGTATGCTGAAAAAGGAAATCAAAGATCAGAAAATTCCTGCTCCTGGATAGGCAAATCAGTATAGTCAACTTTGCCATGCTTCCAAAACTGATGCAGAGATTTAATGCAAAACATCAACAGCATTCTTCGCAAAACTGGAGAAACAATCCCAAAATTCATATGGAACCAGGGGATGCCCAAAATAGTAAAAGCAAACCTGGGTAACAAGAGCAAAGTATCACAATCCTGGATTTGACATTATACTACAAAGCTACAGTGATTAAAAAAAAATACTGGCACAAAAACAGACATAAGGATCAATGGAACAGAATAGAGAATGAAGAAACAACCCCAGGCACATTCAACTATTTGATCTTTGGCAAAGGGACCAAAAACATACACTGGAGAAAAATAGCCTCTTTAATGAATGGTGTTCGAAAAACTGGCTATCCATATGTAGAAGACTGAATCTAGACACTCATCTCTCGCAATGTACTAAACTAAAATTAAAATGACTCAGATACCTAACTATTAACACAGAGACAATGAACCTACTGGAAGATAAAATAGGTAAAACTCTTGAAGTCATAGGCATAAGTAAGGACTTTCTGAACATACCCCCACTTACACAGGGGATGGCTCTAAAAATCAACAAATGAGACATATCAAATTTAAAAGTTTCTGTACAGCAAAATAAACAACCAACACAGTGAAAAGAAAACCTACAAAATGGCGAGAGAATTTTGCCAGCTATTCCTCAGAGGACCAATGTCTAGAATACATGAAGAACTCAAAAAAATAGACCTCCCTAAATAAAAGACTCAGTCAAAAAATGGGCAACTGAAATGAATACACATTTCACAGAAGTACAGATGGTCACTAAATACATGGGGAAAAAATGCTTAATACTATTGGCCCTAGAGATTTGCAAATTAAAACAGCACTGAGATTCCATGTTGCCCCAGCAAAAAGGCTGCTTCAGGAAATCAAACAATAACAAATGATGGCAAAGCGTCAAGGAAAAAGGAATCCTTCTACATTGTTAGTGGGAATGTAAGCTCATACAACCACTATGAAAATCAGTATAGAGTTGCTTCACAAAACTAAAACTAGGAACTCTATTTGACCCAGCTATTCCCCTTCTAGGTATCTTCCTGAAAGAGTTAAAGACATCATATTATAATGATACATGCATATGCACAATTTGTAACAGCCAGATCTTGGGTGCATCCTGTATGTCCACCAACAGGTGAACAAATAAAGATAATGTGGTAATTACACACAGTGGAGTACTGTTCTGCCATAAAGAAAAAAATTGAGTCATTTGTTGAAAAATTGATGCACATTGAGGCCAAATGCATAAGTGAAATAAACCCAGACACAAGCTTAAATATTGCATGATTTCTCTGACAAACCCAAATTATAAATGAAGAGTAAAATAAAAGACAGAAAATAGAAGCAGGGAGATAAAGCTTTCTCAAATGGGAAGGATCAGGAGTGGAGAGGTGTGGGAAAGGAAAGATGAAAATCACAATTGTGTTACATACAAGTACCAACTCCACATAAGGAATATAAACATCATGCACCACAAACATGTACTAATAAAAAAATAAAGAAAAGCAAAAAAATGTATTCCTTTCCAGGTATACAACTGTCACTGGATGCAGATGCTGAAGCATTTCCCAGGGCCATTTGCTCCTACTGCCACCATGTGACTAGTTCTCACCAATGGAATACAAACAGTGATGGTGTATATCATTTCTAGGCCATAGTGGCTAAGGCATTGTGTACTTTTCTCCACTCTCTCTTCCCACCTGCTCAGTGAAAAAATACTGTATTGCTCTAGAGAATGGTAGAATAACACTATGGGATGCTGGCCACCAACTAGAAACAATCACTTTGAAATTTTTGTGACATAGAAAGAAAGTTGTTTTGCATTTAGTCATCAAAATTTTGGAATTCCTTTCTAAAAAAGCTAGAATCACTCTAACTTATATATAACCACTAACAATCTGTTCAATGTCTTCCTGACTAAAGGATCTCTGTTCATGTTCAGGCTGATAGTGTGTCCACTCAAAATTACTTCACTCCCTTGCAAAAAGATGTGCCATGTGATGCAGTCCTGGTCATTGAGACATAAATGCAATTTGTTATAAACACTAGGAAAACCTGTTAAAAGATTCAACTTTATTCTGTGGGCATCACAGACCTACTA
>RJWM01031922.1:0-21958 GCA_004363535.1 Dasyprocta punctata | reverse complement strand
GCCATGGGTCACTATGCTGGGAGGGTTTCCAAGCACAAAGCAATTAAGAGGAAGAGCAGAAAACTTGAAAGAAAGCCTTTTAGTTTTCTGGATCTCTTTCCCAAAGCTGGTGGCCTCTAGGACTGAACAGTGTGGCTTCTCTTCTTTTCATGACCCCCTTCTGCAGAAGGGCCACCCTGAGCCTCACCTGGGCAGGGTGGAGATGCAAACAGGGACCCTGAGGGGCAGATCCTGGAAATTACCTTGTCCTCTTCCATACCCAGACCTCACACAATTCTTCCCGAGCCCAAACCAGCTCCTCTTGTCCGCACTAATTTCACTAATCTTACTTCCATGTCACTCCATTTTCCATAGGTGTTTTGCATGGATGCTTTTCTGCCCTGTCAAGGGGGGACTTGCAAACCATCTCACATGCTTTTAGGTTTTGCAGGGAGGTGGGAAGGGGCCCAGGAGGACAAGAGTCACCCCGTTTTGCTTCGCTACCAAGAACCCACCATGCATTGTACCTTGGTAGTGCAAGGAAAAAGAACCTGCTACCTGCTCCGGCAGCACTGCAGCACCCAACTGTGGATTCCAGAGCTTCTCTACCCTTGCAAGAGCGGAGGGAGAAAGAAGAAGGAGAGCCCATAGTCATCATCACAGGTCAGAGCCACATTCAGCCACATCTCTGCAACTCTGGTTCGGCAGTGATACATACTCAGAATCACAGCTAGTCTGCAGCGAAGTCTGGTTACAAAACCAAACATCTGGCCCAAAGCTCAGGCTTCCATAGCACAGTGTCAGTCTCTGAGGGGAGGATGGATCTGAGGCTCACAGGAACACTGGGGGCAGCGGCAGTACACTGGGCACAGGCGTTGGTTTGCCCACAAACAAGCAGGAGGGACAGCCTCCTCACCGGGTATGAGTAGTTGCCTGGTACTGAACACAACTCTTCCTGTTGTTGAGGCTCCGAGTGGCCAAATGGCTCTGGTTCCTAGTCAGTGCCTGGGCCCCAGGTCTGTCCTGTGGGACAAAGGAAGAGCAGGGTGGACACAGAGGGTGGCTTCCTAGGCAGGCTCGCCACACCTGTGACCAGCCCTTACTGGGTCTTGCAGCCAGGGCTGGAGGATTGGTTGACACAGAGCTGATTCACCATGGGCTTAGTTACCACTCCAGGCCTGCCAGCTTCCGGCCATCACAGGGCTTTGCCTGCCACTCTCTGACACAGCAGTTCGGACACTCAGGGTGATGGGATTACCCAGGGCACCGACGGCCTGACCTCCACCAGTGCCTGCCCTGAACTTCTGTCTGACCCTCCCCTACCTTCCTCAGGGAACCAGTGGAATAGGTTCAGCCCAGAACCTCCTGGTTTGGATGAGAACCTGAGCAAGGTAGCAAGGGTCTGAGTTCTGGCTCTACTTCCCCAGCTTCTGGCCTCACAGTGATCCAGGGTGGAGCCTCTGGGTGGCACTGATGTGCTAGGATGGTCTGAGACTCATGCCCTGGAACCTGATACCCCCACACTCCTAGCTTTCTGGGGTTGCCCTAGACTGGGCTGGCTAGTGCAGGAGCAGCAGGCAGGAGCTGGGGGATTCCTGTGGGTGATGGAGGACAGCTGACCCTCAGGGTCTCTGCTGTTAGAGCCTGAAGGAGAAGTGGTCTCATTTATCCATGGAAGTTAAAGGTTATAACCTTCAGCCCAAAGCAGATTAGGAGAGAAACAGGTGGCATGAAGGTAGCATGAAACAGCAAGATCCTGTGGTAGGGATGTATTAGTCACCTTTCTGTTGAAGAGACAAAATATCTGACATATACAATTTTAAAGAGGAAAGGTTTATTTTGGCTTATGGTTTCAGAGATTTTAGTCCATGGTCGGCTGGCTTCAAGGCAAAAACATAATGGTGGAAGGATATGACAAAAGAAGGTTCCTCACATGTGGTATCTGGATAGATCCAGAGAGGAAGGAACCAGGGGCCAGAAACTCCCCAAGATCACACCCCTGTGACCCACCCTGAAACACACACAATGCGCTTTACGAATCCCCTAGGTTTCTCTCAAGTCAATCAAGTTGACCATCAAGATTAACCATTGCTCCAAGTATAGCGGCACACACTGGTAATCCTAGCTGCTTGGGAGGCTGAGACAACAAGTTTAAGGTCAAGTTGGGCAATTTAATGAGACTCTGTCTCAATAATAATAATAATAATAATAATAATAGACTGGAGATGTAACTCAGTGATCACTGGGTTCCTTTCCTAGCACAAGAAAAATAAATTCACCATCACAAGGGCCATTCCTGTTCAGAGTCACCTGCAGCATTTGGGCAGCACCCTATCTATTCCACTCAAGGATATCATGGCAAGAGCACCCTGCTCTGTGCTTGGAGACTGCATCTCAGCTGACAGCCCTGCTGCTGGGGAAACAGACACCACGTCTGACCCACACTCCCAGGTCTCCTCCCTCGGGTCGCCATCTTGCTCTTCTCCTCTCTTCTGTCCCCTCAAGAATAAGAGGTTCCCAGTCTCCTGTGTATGGACTTCCAAAGGAACCCGGCCCCTTCCTGAGTGCTTGCTGTCCCACTCCATGGCGCCATGTCCCACCCTGCCTCATGCACCTGCTCTTTGAAACTCCTCCCAGCCATCTCCTCCCCATCACCACCCTCTTCTCTGCCCCTTCAGCACAGCACTTCTCCAAAGGGTCGTCCGTGCTCCCTCTCACTCCCTTTGTACTTTCATTTTCATTGTGATGAAATCTACCCTCTTATGCATTTCAGACTATGAAATTCAATAACATTAAGTCCATTCAAAATATGTGACCATCACAGCTATTTCCAGAATGTTTTCATCTTCCCAAATCCCGTAACTATCAGGTAGTCAGAGTCCCTTCTTCCCTCCCTCTCCATTTAGTGATTACCCCTATTCTCTCTGACTCTGTGAATTTACTTATTCTAGAAAGTTAATTTAAATGGAATCACAATATATGGCTCTTTGTATCCGGTTTACTTTATTTTGCATAAGGTTTTGAGGTTCTTACGCGTTGTGGCACGTGTCAAATCTTCATTCCTTTGTTTGGATGAGCAGTGTTTCCTTATATGGACATACTACACTTTGATGACCTATTCATCCACTCTGTATTTTCCCTCTAGAAGACATGATGTTCATTCCTGATGACTGTCTCTACTGTAGGGCCCTAGACTATTTTCTGCCACTGCCATTTCAGTAGACTTTTCTCTGGTCTCTTTAAAAAAAAAAAAAAAAAAAAAAAGAAACCAAATTTATTGAGATATAATTTATTTATCATAAAACCCTTTCAAAGTGTATAATTCAGTGGTTGCTAGTATATTCCGGGCATGTGCAGCTATTGCCACAATTTTAGAGCATTTTCATCACTTCTGCAAGAAACTCCATACCCTCCAGTCATCACCACCCCAAACCCTAGTTCCCCTCTAGCCTTAAACCATTGCTAAGTTGCTTTCTGCTGCTATAGACTAGCCAGCCTGAACTGGCTGAGCCAGCCTCATTTAACTCATGAACGTGCTCCTCTGTGACTGCCTTTATCCAGTACCACATTTCTGGGGCTTATTCACTTTGTGATAGGTGTTGCTACTTCATCCTTTTCCTGATCACAAACTGTTTTGTTGCTTACACATTTTGCTCATCCATTCAGCAATTGGTGGACATTTGATCTTATGCTACTCATGCTGCTATGGGCATTCCTGTGTATGTTTTTGAATGGATAATTGTTTTCATTTCTCTTGGTTTTGTACCCAAGAGAAGAACCTCTGTGCCATGCATAGTGACCCTCTAATCACTGGACTGTTGTTCAAGGTGACTGCTCTGCCTTTTCTCTTTCTCTTCTAAACCTGCCAGCAACAAATGACTTTGTGGCTCATCACTCCGACCTCTTCTGTCTGTCTCTGTTCACACCATCTACCCCGGAGCACAGTTGCATCTCTTCTCTTCCTTTTATAAGGACACCTGTCCTTTGGATATGACCTCATTGTAAGGATTTCTATAGGTAATGCCTCTATTCCCAAATAAGATCATATTCTGAGGTTCTGGGGAACACATAAACTTTGGGGAGTACAGTTCAATTCAGTCTGTTCTCATCTCGGCTCAAATTTCACCTCCTCCCCACTCCCACCTCCATACCACCCCAATTTCCTTTTCCCACCTTGTCTTACTGCTTGTTGGCACCTTTGCAAGCTGTACTTATGGTTGGTTGTTGATGACTTGTCCAGGGGTGCGGTAGCACGCACCTGTCATCCCAACTACTTTGGAGGCTGGAGCATGAGGATCATCTGAGCATAGGAATTCAGTGGAGTTAATGTTTTTGACTCACCACTTTTCTACACTGGTGTGAAAGTCTCCAAAGGTGGCCTTCTGGTCTACCTGTGTTTTCCTTGAACACGGGAGCCTGGACCAAACTCAGAGGTAATTGTCCGGGAGCCTGGAAGAAGAAAAGAAGACCCTGATCCTGCAAGAGGAAGACTGAGCACCAGGCATGCTGGGATCCAAGCATGCTGCCTGCGCCTTGGAAATGACTATGTGATGAAGTCTTGTGAGTGGATACTTCAGTTGACTATGTGCTTCACGGTGCCTGGGGCCACAGCCTACCCCAGCCAGGTTGGTGACAGTGTTAGCTCTCTGGGAAAGGATCCAGACATTCAGCCATCTCTGCTAACCCTGAGCATCACTGACAGACGAGGATTCCCAAGAGAGCAAGCCTGGTGCCCATGGGGCCAGAACAATATCCCTCTGCCAAAACTCCTTCCCAGCATGACATCTGAGTTGCAAGGGTGCTGCCTTCTTCACACAGGGTCAGACTTGGGTCTGCAGAAGTGACCAGGAAGCCTGGTCACCCCAGGCCACTTGGATCCAAAACATTGAAGATTTGCAGGGACTTGATGTTGTGCCCATGCTGGAAGCCTCAGCCTCAGCCTCAGCCTCCTGGCCATCTTCCTTTTTCATCTCTGCACAGATGAGGAGATTTGGAGCCGGATGTGGTGAAGAATCTGTCACCAGGAAGAGAGGCTGTCGCAGGGGAGGCAGCTGTGGAACCAGCACACCAGGACACGCGCTATGCAGGCTGGGCAGAAATAGAAGCCACGGGCTGTGGTGTGTCTGGTGTCTGGCATCCTGTGGTTGCTCTTCGGGCTTCAAGTACCTGCCAGGAGCAGAGTGGGAAATGGTAAATGAAGGTGTGAGATTGCAAAAGTGACTTCCCTTCTCCTTGCTTTCCCGCATCTTTCCCTTTGCAATGTGACTTTGCAGCTTCTTTCCGGAGATGGAGTTTATGTCCCACCTGCACCAGTTTCTCAGGGCACTGGGAACATGCAAGCTGGGCAGTCCAAAGTCCAGGTGTCTACACAGTCTTGAGGTGCTTGGGAGGAATCCACCCCCGGCCCCTCTCCCCGCTTCTGAAGGCAGCTGTCTGACCTTGGCTTTCTTGGCTTCTTGATGCATCACTCCAGTCTCTGCTTAACTTCACACAGGGACCTGACTTCACATGGTTACCAGTCTCTCTGTCTTCCTTTTAGCTTATAGAAATGCTGGTCAAGCCAGATGTGACCACGCATGCCAGTAATCCAAGCACTCTGGGAAACTGAGGCAGGAAGCTCCAAGTTCAAGTCCAGCCTGGACAACTTAGTGACTATGTGAAACCCTGCACCAAAATGAAAAATAAACAAGGACTGGGGAAGTTTCTTAGTATGTAGGCCCTGGGTTCAATCTCTAGTTCCACAAATCAAACAACTGAATAAATCCAATCAAACTACTAGTCATTGAATTAAGGGTGCATCATCTAACATGTAGGATGACCATCTGTCTGGAGATCCTTAACTTAATTAAATCTGCAAAGGCCCTATTTTCAAATAAAGTCACCCGAAGTTCTAGGCAGACATGAATGGGTGGGTACTACTCAATCTACTACATCATGATGAGTCTGAACTGACCTTGCATATTGCTGTGGCCAGAAAAGAATATGGTAGAAGTGACAGTGTTCATTCTAAGGCTCAGAAACATCTGGTCTTGTTCCTCAAACCCTGTGAATAGGACAGAAGATGAAGAATGGTGTGGAGAACCAATCCAGCAACCCACAGAATCAAGACTGAATAAATGGCTGCCTTCAGCCACCAAGTTTGGCCTTTTTGTTGCCCAGCAATAGATGACAGATTCTCAAGCCTTCCCTAGTTTAGGGTAAATGAAAGAGGAGGGTACCATTTCTGGAGTCTGCCTGAGTGTAACAAAAACCAGTGGCTTAAGGCCTGGACCATCTGCCAGTGCCCTGGCTGTCTAGACATCTGGTCACCCTCAGAAACAATGAGGCCTGGATTCAGCAGTGCGTGCACACTTGTGCACCTCCCAACATCCCTTAATGAGAAGCTGTTTACACAGCGGTGCCTAAGAAAGGCGTGGGAGGGGTGGCCAATGTGGCCGGAATCATAGCCAAGATGAAAGAAAAAAATGAGCAACTGCCCACCAGCCTCTTCTGCTCACTGCCTACCATCTCTGGGAGCATGACCAGAGCTCAATCTTCCAAGCCTCCTTCTCTGGGTCACATGGGAGCCCAAAATTTGCCAGGTTGAAATCCCAGAGATGGAACCCCCTATGTAGCCAGGGCCACCGATTAAGAACCTAAGAGCCAGTCCTCAGCAGGAGTCTCAAAAATGCTGACTGAATTAATCACTTCGTCTTGCGAGGGTATTTATTTTCTCCTTTATACCTGGAGAGAAATGGGCCATGAACTGGAAATTTCCAGAGCAGTAGGCTGAACTTTTTGTCTGAATGGAAACAACTTTCTTTTAAAGTGCAACCATTTGCTCTATTCAATTCCACCATTAAAGGACAATGGCCAATTTTCTGGGGACCTGGGATGTTGGTTTTGTCTAAAGAGTGAGCATGTGGGGAGTTTACTAATCTGGCTGTGATTGCCCATGAAAACAGGTTATTTAACAGGATTTAAATACTGTGCTCTGGAGCTCGGCAGCAGTGAAGAGGCAGCTGGAGAAGAGGGTAGCACATTTCCCTTCCATCAATTAATGAGAGGAGGAAGAAGGAGAGACGAGTGACCTGAAGGTGACAGGTAGTGGAGACAAGGACACCCCAGGCACAGAGATGGGTGGGAGGTGCCCGTTCTAGACAGCACACCATTTTTTTTTAAAGGTTATGTCAAAATACAGGTTCAACTACTTTTCATAAGTCTTATTCAACATGTGTTTGTCTGGTATGAGCCGGGTGGCATGGTGGTGCACGCCAGCTATTTGGAAGGCTGAGTCAAGAGGATTACTTGAGCCTAGGAGTTTACAACCAGCCTGGGCAATGTAGTGAGACATTGTCTCAAAGAGAAAAAAAAAATCCTCTATATGCAAGGCTTTCAGGTGGTATTAATCAAAAGCAGACACTAATCCTTGTAGGCTTCGTGGAGGAGGTATTTTGGAGCCCATTCTTAACCCAAGTTTTTTGATTCTCCTGCCTGTCAATCCCTACTAACCTCTTGAAAACTCCCCCACCTTGCTGGCTTAAAAAATGAAGGGTTGGGATGTGGGAGTTGGTGTAGGACACTGGTTTTTCTGCACACTGACTATAATCCCAGGTTGTAGTGTGGTCTCTGTATTTTCTTGTATAAATAGGGATCATTATGCCTGACCATGTGATCCCCTTCAGAATGAAGGAGGTTCGGACCAAGGTTCTGCCACAGTATGAGACTCCTGTGAGATGCACTTCAGCATCTATTTCCTTCTTCTTCCCTCCTGGCTTTGCTGGGCCACATTATTTCCTTTCTAAAATCCTGCCTAGGAGTTTGTCTCCCCAAGAAAGGATACTCTCTAGCTAGGCATTCCTGAATGCTGGCCCCACAGAACAATATGGTATCTGAATTAACATAGGGTCAGATTTCGAGATTCAAATCTTTTCTCCAAGACTCACCAGCAGTATGCTGGCAGATGAGATGCTTGTCTCCTTCAGTTCTCAGTGTCTTAGAGAAATGCGGTACATTCTTCATAAGATTGTTAGGACCAAATGAGGGGACCCATATAAAACCCTTTCCTAAGAGCCAGCCTATAGTATGTACTCAATAAATGATAGGTATTACCCATCATCCTCAGGAACCACAGCTGTGAGGGAGACTGGTTTCCAAGGGAACTGAAAGTCACGTCTGCAACTTCCATTGATTAAAAACAAAACAAAACAAAACGAAACACACCAACAAAAGTTGTCATTCATTGAAAAACACAAGCAAAAACACCCCTGCCAAGCCCACTTCAGCAAAGGCACTGTCTGCTCTACTCCCCCAGCCCTGCACCTTCCAAGCAGAAAGGATTTCACATCCAGACTTAATTCGCTCAATTACTTCTGTTCATGGCTTACTCAGGTCCCTCCAAAGCACACAGAGTCTTTGAAGACAGACTGTACTGGGCGAGGGAAGAGAAAATGCTCAATTATCGATACAAACGGCAGGGAAGAAACACTCTTTCCTCATTTGTCTGAAGAATGTACGCTATGACCTCTTTAGACTGCAGCCTTTCCTCCCCTTTCTGTTTTGCTTCCTCTAATTTCAAAATGGTTTTTCATGTAGTGTGAAGCACTGATGGCTGGGAGAACTGAGCCAGGAGGGGAGACCAGGGGTAAGCAGGGGAGGAAGAGCCACTGGCAGATGAGCCGTAGAATATCCTAACAACACACTGCAAACTCCAAATCAGGACCCAGAGCCTGAGAGGACTGGTGTGTGCATAGGTTTGGAATAGAAAAATCTGGGATTACTGGTTACTGAAATATTGGTATTTCAATGGTTTGTGGACACGAATGAAATTCTTGTTTGTTTGTTTGTTACCAGGAACTGAACTCAGGACCTTGTACCTGCCAAACAGGTGCTTTGCCACTCACTAAGCTACATTCCCAGCCCCTGGAATTCTTGAAATCAGAACTGTTCTAAAAAAAAAAAAAAACATATCCAGTGTGTGTGTAGGCCCAGGCAATCAAATATTGAATTTTAAGTTTGTTGCAAGCCAGGTACGGTGGTGCAGGCCTGTAATCCCAGCACACTGGGAGGCTGAGGATGGAGAATTACAAATCCAAGCTCAACTAGGCAAATTATTAAGATCCTGCCTAGAAATAAGAATTAAGAAAGGACTGGAGATGTAGGTCGTCAGTACAAAGGCCCTGGTTCAGTCTCTGATATTGCTAAGGAGAGAGAGAGGGAGAGAGAGAGAGAAAGAGAGAGAGAGAGAATTAAGTTTTTTACAAAATAGAAAATCATTTATGTGTATGTATATGCACATAATCAATAGTTAAGATAGTTATACTAGGATCAGTGTGGACCCCAGGAAGAGAAAGAGATAGGCCTCTTGGGAGACAGCCCCGCTGGGCCTGAGCACCTCCAACCAGAAGACAACTAAGTCTGCCTTCTGGGGGGCCTGCGCGACCAGCGTGGACCCCAGGAAGAGAAACATGCACCCCCCCGCCATCCTGTAAGCCTACCAGCTCGCGAGCTAAGAATCAAGGCCAAGGCTCTGCACCTCCCCCACCCCGCCCCCACCATAAAGCAACCTGCTTGATCTGAGGTCTGGCTAAATTGATAGCAACTAAGGTACATAAAACAACTAAATGCTAGTACTGTTTTGTTCATTTTGCAGGCCTGGGGCTGTCAGCCTGAGCTTCTCTTTGGAAGATGACAGTACACAATGTAGCAAAAATGGGGGTTTCTCTCTTGTCTTGTCTTTGAGGCCAAATATTGTTCTCATTGTTTTGCTTTATTCTGATTAATTTTTGGCTTTATTTTATACTCTGTTTTTATTGGTTTTATTGGGTTTTTGTTTTGTTTTGTTTTGTTTTTTTGATTTTACTATACCTGTTGGAATGGTCAATTATTCTGAAAATAACAAGATATACTATAGTAGCTATTGTTTTCATAGTACCTTTCTTAGAATTTCTGTACCAGTTCTCCTGCTTTGTTTTGATTGACTTTATTCTGTTATGTTTTGTTGGATTTTACTATCTTTAAAATAAAAAAAAGATAATTATACTACTGATTTCTCTGAGTTCACTGAAGAGAAAGATTTGTACTGGTATTGTTTGGACAGTTGAAGGCAGATGTCTTGTGCTCTGGGTGAATGATTTGGGGATGACAATGTGCAATGTATGTACCATTGTTACCCCTGACTGATGTACTTTAAAATTTTGTTGTAGTTTTTTTTCTTCAAAAACACAATAGAAAATCAGAAATGAATCCCATAATGACATGTAGCAGTGTCAGGCTGTGGTCCCCACTGACATCAGGGCTTTTACCATAGGTAAGAAAGAATTTCTCATTGCCCTGAATATCAATTATTTTTCAGTAGTTAATTGTCATTTGGCATATTTTTTTGCCTTAGGGGTATCTCCCTAGGTGTATCCTGACCTCTTGAGCAAAGGACCTGGCCAGCGATTCTGCAGAGCCAGCCCCTGGGAGGGGCCCAGTGTGCTCACTGAATGGATGGGCACATGCATGTTTTTGCAACACACCCTTCAATTTGGAAGGATGCCCACGAGAGGGTCACCAAGAAACCCTACTGTCGGGTTGGGCCCCTGAGTGACTCTCTGCATCCCTAGCAGCCACACTGGGGTAACCCAACCACAGACAGAGTAGGGCCAGAGCACAGTCCCCTGTGGAGTGATCATGGAATACGGTGAATGTTAAAAGTTTTAAAATATCTATTACAGTAAAAGACACATTGCCATAACCCTGCCCCTCCAAAGTACTCCCCCGATTCAACACACTTACCCATTATTCTTGCCACTTTCTGAACCACTCTTTTGGGAGGGTCTTACGTTGTGCTGTCCTGGCTGCCTCAAGGTCCTGGATCAATTCAAAATGTTTACCTGTCCTCGCCATTTCAACTTGCAAGAAGGGCCAGAAGTCCCAGTGTGCCAGGGCCAGCGAATAAGGCAGATGAGGACACACCATCATGTTTTCACACCTCTGCCTTTCCAAATTCGGCACCACTCACCATATTTTGTAAAGACACTCACGAAAGACAATTTCCAGAACTGCTTCAGAGAATGGCAGAACAGTGGGTAAGTGAGCCCAAAGTGAGGGGGAGGATATTGAGGGGGATTACAGGCCATGTGTCTTTTTTTTTTTTTTTTTTTTTTTTGTCTTTTTGAGACAGGGTCTCATTTTGCAGCCCAGCCTGACCTCAAATTCACAGTGACCCTCCTGCCTCACCCTCCCAAGTGCTAGGATTACAAGCTGGCAATGTGTCTTTTACTATAAAAAATATATAAATAAATAAAATTTAACATTCACTGTAGTTGTTGATCATACCTGAACTCCAAAGAATGCTCCTTCTGTATCCTTTCTTCTGGCCCAGCATGCAGTCACAGGCATAGAATCTAAATTGTGATGGGCTCAGGAGTGCAGGTTCTGGTTAGTGCTCTACCCACCCAGTCTCCTGCCTAGACCTGCAGGCACCCCAGGAACCATCACACTGGCCAGCAGGAAGTTGAGAGGGTTGGAGCCTCAGACCCATCCTTCTCCCTCCTGCTGTTTCCTTCCCAGCCCTTGGGTTGTTCAACATCTTCATTCTTTTTGAAGTTCTGGCCTCTGGGTCACGTTTCTGGCAGGAGTTGTCAGCCTTGGTCAGAAGTCTTTCCCCTGCCCTTGTTAGGATGGAAGGGCAGGAGGGTAGTGAACTTGAGGTGGGGAGGAGGAGGAGGAGGGAGAACTAGATCCACAAAACTACCAGGGAGAGCAATTATACTGAAATCCAGCTATCAAACCATTTTTTAAAAAAATCTGCAGTAATTTGTATTTTAAAACTGAATGTATAGTAACTCATGTGTTCTTTTATTAACATGTTAAATAACACGATCTAGCAGCAGCTCTAATGACTGCTATAATTTTGAAATAGTGATGAGCATAAACAATATTTTGAGATATCTGCCACAACCGTAACAAGATAAGAAAATATCGGTGTTTTCCATTTGTGCAAAAGCCTTAAATGCTATTCACATTTCTGTGGGGCTTGCCTATATTCATAAAGAAAGAAAATGATAAATTTTAGTTAAGATAATGAAAATAAGGATGCATCCTTCCCCTGCCCAAGTTCACAGACTTTCTGAATTCTATTATAGACCCCACATTAAGTTAATGTAGCTCTGATGTCTCCGCTTTCTCACTCATTCCCCAGCCATGCTGTAGAAAATCCCCTTAGCCATAGAAGGCAATAGAAAATATAGGGAGAGGGAGTGAGGTGATGATTGTTCTTGCCACAGAATAATGAATTAATTCTGGCTTCTACTTACCTCTTCAGTCAAAAATAAATACTAAATACCTAAGGATAAAGGCACAGGTTTGGGATAGACATCTGGTCTACCCCAAATAGTATAGGTACATGTTCTAAGTGCAGAGGTGCAGAAAATACCAGAAATTTCCCTCTATACCTGTCTTGATCAGCTCCCTCACTGTCTCCCTGGATCTGTGCTTTCCTGTGAGTCCTGTGTCCCAGGGGCTACAGTAGGTTCCAACACTGCAGAGAGGAGTGGAGGCAATGGCTTTTTACTCATGCATTCTTCTTAACCCCCACTCTGTGTCAAAGCAATCTTTAGAGACTCTGTGCTGCAGAAGTTCTGAGTCATCTTGGTCCAAGTCTGTTACTTTCCACTCAGGCACACTTGGGTCCCCAAATGTTGGGGGTGGCTCACCCAGGTTAGGCAGCCTGAGGATAACAAACAAGGACTCTAAGTTATATGCTGTGGCATTCCACCCAGAGCTCTTTCTGCTCCACTCCTGAGAAACCAGGAAGGTCACAGTGGGCAACAGCCTCGCCTCTGAGCTGGCTTCTCCCTTGCCCACTGCCCTGCGCTGTCTCCCGAGGGCTCTTGAGCCCCTCTGCTGTGAGGCTGTCCTGTCGCTGGCTTCCCTCTGGCTGAAGCCACCGTGAGAGAGAACAGGAGCACCCATCCTCCATTTGAGGTGGAGTGCAGGGCAGGAGCAGCCCAGACCCAGGGTCCCCTCCAATTTATACTCTGTGCTTGGCTTCTGCCACCCTGCCCTAAGGAAGGGGAGGCTGACTCATGCCACCAGGACAGCAGGAAAGGCAGGCAATGGGCAATGGCTGTCTGGCAGGAAGCACTGGGCCCTTGGGGTTCAGAGACTGGAGTGGGGCAGGGGAATGGGGACAGCACCGGGGAAGTCCGGCACTGCACTGGAGCAGAGGACAGAAGGGTGAGAGTTGTTCCAGGCAGTTGGGCATGTCACATAATTACAGGAGAAAAATTAGGCCGGAGCCTGGCTCTCTCTACCTCTGTCTGAGTGATCATCGCCCTTATTATAAAGCAACTAATTATTAGCCTGGCTCATTAGCAATTATAAATCTCTAGCTCTAGAACTTCATTAAAAAAATGACAAGTTAGCACTTAATTATTTTCCCAACTGCCTGGATCATGCACAGCATTAACACACCCAGCTCCCATGATTCTTAGGAGCAGGGCTGGCTGTCAGGTGCTGGCAAGGGGTCCCTGCCTTGCTTCTCATCCCAGAAATCTGGGTGGCCCCACAGTGGCCGAGATCCAATGTGTGGAGGTGTGAGAAGTGGAGGTTGTGGGTGCACTGTCCCCACCCTCTGCCTCTCCAGTAAAAATAGAAACGACACAACTTAGGGAGCATGTCTGCATGCCAGGAACTTGGTGTGCATCATCCCGTTGAAATCACTCCATCACCATGCAGAGCTGATGCTGCTTGTGTGCCTTTTACTGATGGGGAGGCTGAGGTCGTGACACTTGTCGTGTAGGTCCTGAACAGTCAGCTGGGATGGGAACATACACTAGGGTTCAACTTTCCATGGCTCCAGGGAGGGAAGAGCCTTGCGCAGGTGATGGTCAGGAACCACCACATGCAAATTTTCCCTAAAACTTGCTTGCAGAAGAAAAGAGAGTCTATCACATCCTGGTGAACCCCAGAAGCTTGTGGTGCCTGTGTGGGTGGGGGAGTAGAGAAGCTTCACCCCTCTAATCTCTTAGTGCTGGCTATTTCTGTGTCCCCATGCCTAGCACATGAGTGTCTTTTTCTAGCCCCTTTTCCTTTCGCAGACATCTAGGCTTTCTTGCTCCTCTCCTGCTTAGGCAGTAGCTGAAGGATGGATTTAAGACGGGATTGCAGGAGGAAGCTTCCTTTCAGACGGATGGCAATTTTGTTCTTTTTCTCCTCTCTTTAGGTCTGAGGAGATGGCTGTAACCAGGCAGAGCTCCCTGAGATGGAATAAGACAGGCAAAGGGATAAGAAATCACAACTCACGAAGTCTTACACCCAGAAGATGGAGGAGACGCCCACTAGGGTTTTGGCAGCCAATGAGACAGGAAGAGAGTGGGAAAGGTGGCCCCTTGGCCTGTCTCTTGACTCTCTCTGGCTCACTGTCTGGCCTTCACAGTGACTGAGATTCCAGTTTATATACACACAGGGTGTTTGTTACATGGTTCTTCTAGCCCTAATACTGGCTAACCAGTAAAGGAACTTCTGGTCAACCAGACAGCAGCTAAGACTGAGTCTGAGTGGAGCTGGGCTCCCTCCTTTTAGATCGATGCTCTTTTGAGAATTCAAGGATCATACTAGAACTACCTGCTGGGAATATGCTCTACTGCAGGACATGAGAACCTATCTAGTACTTACCACTTCTCAACAGTGCCACCCTAGAGACCAAGCTTCCAATATATGAGCCTTTGGGGGTGGGGGGACACATCCAACCACAGAATGAGACTGGTGGAAGTTCTATGGCAGAAGCCTGTTTCTTTCATCCTACAGATATCCCAAAGGATATGGCCCCTCCAGGTTGGGCCAAAAGATCAGTAGCTCAGCAACAGAGCAAGAATCAAAATGTCAACTCACAAGGCTTAATAAAAATCACTGGAATATCACTGCAACAGTTAAACTTGTCAGCCTAATTGGCTTGAGAGCTACTTAGAGGAAAACGAGAGTTGCTTAGGAAGACATATTTTTTTATATGTCTGTGTGGGTCATGGAGGTGTGGATTTGGAATTTATATCTTGTTTCTAATCCCTTTCTCTCTGGTACTCTGCTTCCTGGTCACCATGAACTAAGCAACTTTGCTCCTCTACACCTTTCTGCCCTGATGCTTCTACTTTGGAGTTAGCCAACCATGGACTGTACCTCTGAAATGTAAGCCAGATTAAACATCTGTCCCCTTCAGTTGTAGATGTTGGGCATTTTGTCCCTTCTATAGGAAAACTGACTGAGGGAAAAATCCCAGCAAGGGGGGAAGGAATCCCTCGATGAGTCTGTGTGGTCATGAGTCTTAAGAAAGGTGGTACAGGGCTAGGGATATAGCTCAGTGGCACAGTGTTTGACTGGCAAGTGTGAGGTCATGAGCTCAATACCTGGCACCAAACAAAAACAAAAACAAAAACAAAAGAAAGTTGGTCAGATTAGCAATCTGAAGGATGTTCCCATTCGTGAAGGGCAGAAAGTATGGAGTTAGAGATGTTGCCAAAACCAGCCTTAGATCTGACTGCACTTCAATGCTCTACATGTGTGGATAGTCATAACCTCCTAAATGTTATTCTCAGTGTTCAAGTGGGGAGACCAAGTCACAGCGCAATGGTCACACAGCTAGAAAATGTCAAAGTCAGGACCCAAACTAGATGGTCCGGCTGCAGGGTCTCCACCCTTAACCACTAAGCCACAATGTCTGTCGATGAAGAAACAATGAGCCCAGCCTGTGGGAGGGGCAAAGCAGGAGACGCTGGTGGCAGAATATTAATTCTCTACTGTGCCAGACACTAGCCTACCAGGGTACCCACACAGCTTCACTGAGGCCTGCTTCTGGATGAGGCACTCCTGGACAAAGGGTCCCTCAGGAGTAGAGACCACGAGGCATCCATCTCAGAATTCACAGCTCTCCTAAGCAGCCCACATGTCCTGTGGTGGGGGGAAAAGGGGGTGTTCCCTGATGACATGGCACACAGCGTCCTCTGCTGGCTGGAATGGGAACACACCAGGGAGATGGCCAGGCCAGGAGGACAGCAGAGATCATTGAGCCTCTGGAGTAACATTCTTTTAGAGAGAAGCTCCACGGAATTCCTGGGACTTGGCAAAACAAGAGGAGACAAGAAGAGAGCCAAAGGTGAGCTGTTTCCACTGATGTTCAGCAATCCCCTAAACCCAGGAGGGACAGGCAGCTGGAGTATGCCAGGGCTAGGTCCCCTCACGTGTTCAGATTTTTATGGCAAAGTAGAAACTGTGTGTTTCTCAGAGCCCGCAGGTCATGGGAGCAGTTAACAGTGAGTCCCTTGAGTTGGGTAGGGAAGGGGTTGCTGGGCAGGAACAGCTGAGCCCTAGAGCCTGACAAAGAACCTCTGAGTGATCCCTGAGGACTAAATGGCACCAATGAATGGACACTACAGAAGAGATTCTGACTCCATCAGAGTCAGCCAGGCAGTCCAGAGTAAACGTGGGCTGCCACTCTGCCTACTGAGCTCCCTGTTCACTGAAGTATTTAAGAGATGCTGAGTGATCCTCTGGCAATAATCAGGCACCAAATGAGAGTAGGCTCCAACCTGAGGACATAGTCCCATCTTTAGCCCATTTTCCCCTAAGGAACTGCAGCCACAGAGAGGTTAAGAAACTGCCCAAGGCCACCTAGGCTCATTTTGGGGTGCCCAACTGCAGAGCCCTCATGTACGTGCCTGTCCTCGCCACTAACCATGTGCAGCAGCATCATCTTAAGCTGGAAGGGCTCAAATTCACCAGAAGATCCCTACTTCCTAATGACCTAGTGTCATGGTTTGAATGCCCATACCAGAGCTCATATTGGCAAGTCACGGACTCCCCCATACCACAGTTGTGAGGTAATAGGAGGGTAGAAACTTAATTTGACTATGGTATTTGGAGGTGAGACATTTGGGAAGTGAGTTTAGCTGAAGCCGTAATCCAGTAGAACCAGCTTAATGAGAAGAGGAGAGACCTGATCTAGAATGTTCAGTTCCTCTCACCACGTGTTACCTGGCACCATCTTGAAACTCTACCAAGCCCCCACCAGCAAAGAAGAACTTATCAGATGCAGCCACTGATCTGGAACTTCCCAGACCCTTTAGGACTGTGAGCTGAATAAACCTTTTTTTCTTACAGATTACTCAGTTTGCAGTATTCAGTTATAGCAACAGAAAACAGTCTAACACATCCTGGATTCTGCTAGAAAACCTCTGCTGCCCAGAGACCTGGTACTTACTGCTCTCCCCATTCTCCCTCCAAGCCTCTGGCTGAGTTGGCCTGGCTGGGACAAGAGCAAAGTGCTGCACCTGTTTCCTCCTTCGCGCTCCAGGGATGCTACCCTGCTCCGCCATGCCTGCAGATAGCACCTCCTCACAGCTGCCAGCTCCTTGCCCAGCTACCCGGCTGTCAAGTGAGTCTTAGGGAAGCGGTGACAGGTGATGGCTGCCTACCTAGGAACAGCGCCTCTCAGCAAACTGACAGGTAATTGGCCCCTAAATCCCCGTGAGACGCGGGGAGGATGAGGAAAAATTACGGCTGTGGAACTGAGTCTTAAAAATTATATCACCTTTGCTGACAGCGTAATTACTCCTTTTTCTCAAGATTTAGTGCAGATCTCCAATCCTGAAACAGTTGAGGGATATTTTAAGGACTCTTCCTTCTCTATTTTTCCTTCCCCCTTGGTCTGCAGAGGTTGGATTTCAGGCATTCTCCAGCTTTCCTGCCCTTCCAAGGAGAAAAAATGTCCCTAAGGTGACTACGGGAAAGGCTACCTGATATAGGGAGGGCCAATGGAGACCATGAGGAAAGGACTTTGACCTAGAACTCCCTCTGTCCAGGCTGCCCAGGGCAGCCCAATGGTCCCAAAGGAACCCCTGGCCACCTGTTTTAATGTGCAGAGAGGTCCTGAAACTTCCTTGGCACCTGTCTCAGTGTCCACACAGTGCCCCTTGCTATTATGCAGTGACCACCTGCAGGCAGATCTTAGCCTCATGTCCAGAAGCTGAACTTTGGCAAGGAGCAGGTGCAAGAGCTGGGGGTTATCCCCTTACCCAGGAGAAGCCCTGGCACAAGAGGAGATGGAGTCCTGGGAGAGACCCCATTCCTGAGGGATGGTCCACAGCCTCTCAGAGGATCTCTGCAGGAGGAGTCTCAGATGCCTGCCATGGTGGCCTGCTCACTAACACATCCTCTGGTAGTTTTTCTTCTGTCCCTGCCTTACCCTCTCTCCCACATGTGATGGGTCCCCAAACACCTGTGTCCAAATCTATCCACAACTAGTTCCTTGTCACAAGGTCAGCTTTTGGGAAAAACCGCAAATCAAGGACCCTCCCCTATGGCCTGCCCTGAGTCTGTGTGGGCTCTGAGTGGTTTGAATATGGTGCACTCTGGAGAAAGGCAGATGGTTCAGAAGAGCCAGTGCCTCTTCTCCACGGATGTCTCTCTCCCCATCGTCACTTCTCTTGCTTTCAGGGCCTCATGTGAGGGTCCCTTTATGGGAAAGGCTGAATCACCTTACATTTCCCTAAGCTCTGTAAGTGGTGATGGGGTTCAGGGCCCTAGGGCTAGAAGCCCCCATCTTGGTTCAGAGTCAAGAAGGATCCAGACTCAGAACTCTGGGATTTTTCTTTAAATGCTATCAGAACAGTGCTCAGAGTGGTGGAGGTAGAACATGCCAGACCTGCACCAGCAAGGAACCAGATCTCTGCTGCTACTGAAAAGGCCACACAATGGCCACAGAGTCCACAGTCAACAACCAGGTGAGGGAAATGAAGCAGCATGCTTGGTCCACTAGGCTCAAGTCAGTTCAAGAGAGCATTTCTGGCAACTCTGAAGTGCCAAGCATTGCACTTGACTTAAGCCAGACTCTACTGTTTATAGAATGTCCACAAAGGCAGAGGGAGGGTCCAGATGGAATAGACGTCTCCCAAGGCAGCCAGATCTGTGTGGCCAAACAGAATCTCCTTGGACACACTCGTCTTGGAAACAAGTCCCCAGTGGGGCTGGGTAGAGCAAGCAGACACCTCACTTTCCGGCCTCAGTACCTCTCACCCACTTCTCATGCATCTCTCCACCATCGCGTCACACCCCCCACCCCCCATCACCATCACGACCCTCAATAACACAGCTGTAACCTGGCATTTTAACAGTCTGTCCTTGGCAGGAGAATAAGGAAAACTAACATACATTAAGGGCATACTGTTTGCCCAACACTGAGTGTTTTGCATATATTAACTTCCACAGCCCTTGTGGTTGATAGCTAAACACAGTTTAGGAGCAAGATCACGGAAAGTGACATGGCCTCATTCTCTGCCCCTGCGGATCTCTCTTTAGATCTTCTTCACTAAGAAGGCAGGATAGTTAACTTTACCTGTCAACTTGATGTCTTGGCCATGGAGTGCCCAGACCCTTGCTCACTCATTATTCTGGGTGTACCTGTGCAGGTGTTTCCGGGTGAGATTAGCATTGCAATGAGTAGACTGAATAAAACAGATTGTCCTCCCTAACATGAGTGGGCCTTGTCTAACCAGCTGAAGGACTGAATGGAACAAAATGCTGCGTAGGAGGGAACTGTTCCCACCTGGCACCCAGAGATGGGATGTTAGTTGTGTTCAGCTTTGGACTTCAATGGAGATGTGGGCTCCTGGGGTCCTGAGCTGCAGGCTCTTAGGAGAAAACATGCTTCATGGGCTTTCCTGGTTCTCACGCTGCAGAACCTAATTGGAATTACACCTTGGGTTTGCCTGGGTTCTAGTTTCTGGCTTGCCAACTATAGATCTTGAGACTTCTCAGCTATATAAAGATGCGAGTCAGTCCCTTGTAAGAAATGTGTTTATACACATGCACACACACACACACGACCTCCTGTTGGTTCTGCTTCTCTAAAGAAGACAGGTGGTAGCCCTTGCTTCTTAACTACCTAAGGTCTCAACTTAGCTTTGGGTTTTTCCATTGTCCCAGCGAATGCCAGTGGCAGAGCCCTACTTTGGAAGGATGTGGCAGGGGTCTTAACAATCAGCACAGGCAACAACCGATGAGAACTAGCCCTGGATGTGAGCACCAGGCAGGCTAGCCTTGGGTCAGCTCCAAGTCCAGTAGCAGCAGTACCTGCTGGGTCTTACAGAATCCAGCCCCTCCCTGTTTGGAAAATGGCCCCAGTGTAGAATCTTCCATGCTGGTAACTTACTTTGCTGACTTTCTTGGCTGTGACCAGACTTGGCAACCAGAAGTGCCCTTCCTGAAGCTTTTTGTGTACATGTGGTCACACAGAAGCCAGGTCAATACAGAACCTGTTCTCATGGTGGCAGCAGTGGCCACCATCCAGTTCCCAAGGGACAGCAGTGTCACAGTGGCTACAGGAGCACCCTGTACCCAAAACTTCACATCTTCTGTGAGGGTCCTTGCAGACCAGGGCCAATGTGACTTCGTCTGTAGGTCTCGTCATGAAGCCTAGTCCTACAATGCTGCAACAGCCCAACATCCTTTTACCAAAGTTCTGCACTGCCTGAATCAGCCAGAATCAGTTTCTATTGCTTGGATCCAGAACCCAAGCTCAGGTAACCAACTGTAGGCCAAGAACTGAATGATCTACCCAGGTTATATCCTTCAACTCCACATAGGCTTTGAGGAAAGTTTTACAGCTGCTGCAAAACAGGCTCAGAGAGGTTGAATAATTTTTCCCAGGACACAGAGCTTTTGCTGGAGCTATGATTCTAACCCAAGTGACATCAAAGACAATGTATTCTCAACCACTGCGATTCCTTGTTCTACCTGGATTCTTTCTTTGCCACGTTCACTACAGCCATAAGCAAGGAGATGGAGAAAAAGCCCACTATGCAGGGATGGACCTAGGAGGCAAATTGGTTCTGAGCTGGATGCTTTTCTCCAAGTCTTCAATGAGGTGTCGGCAGCTCTTTAACTCCAGTGGCGGCGTGAACACAGCTCTAATATATATTCACAAGCTAGAGATGAAAAGCCACACAATACCCAGCCATTAATCCTGACTTGGGCATTCAGTGCAGTACGTGATGATCAGCCTAAAGCAGAGGTACATTAGTGCCAGGGAGCTGGGAGTGTACTCAAACCTACAGCTGGGAGCATGTACCCTGGGGTCTGCCACCACAATTTTCCATCTACTCCCATACCCTAATGGCCACATCAGTATTTCATGGCTGCTTCAGTGCTGGTGACAGATAAATGAATGAGTTGGCCCTGAGCTATAAGAAGTGCCTTCCATGAGAAGAGAGAACTTAAGGAATTTAAGCAAATAGCCCCCCTGAGCCTCCCTCTCGCACCCTAGGTATATGCCCCGAAAGCTGCTTTCTTGACAAGGGTGAGCAGAGATGGTCATTTTTCTGGCATTGATCCGTGGGTTTTTCATTTGCAAGGAGTGGCCTGGAGCAAGGAGGGCGCAAGACAAATCTGGAAGCCCCACCACACACTCACACAGCCAGGGAGGCCTAGAGCCAGCCAGGCTGCAGAAGCGTGGAGGGTAGTTGCAGAGCTGTGCTTGGGAGCTCTCATGGCCAGGGAAGGGCAGCTGGGCACCAGGTCAGTTTGTTAGTTTTATAGATCGCTGTGGCCCCAGGGAAACTCAGAATCAGGAAGGTGGGGTTGGTGTCCAGCCCCACCTGCTGAGGCTAAAGCCACAGGATGAGGTTAGAGCATCCAGAACTTGGCATGCTTGGCACAGGTTTGTAGGTTTGGGTGCCTTCCCTCAGACCCGGGACACCACCCAGAGGGCACTGTCCTCTTGTGGGCAGCAAAGGTCAGTTCTCAGGATTCATTTTTTTTTTTTTAATTTGAGCGAAGAAAAACAAAACAAACAAAAACTACAACAACAACAACAAAAAAACGACATATATAGTAAAAACAACAAGCAAAAGAGACAAGCAAACAACTAGAGTAAATACACAACATTGCAGGTTTACAAAACCGGAAGATAGAAGCTTGACAATGGTTGCAATTTGCGCATCGTTATCTTTAAAATGGTTTCTTA
>RJWM01031921.1:0-21949 GCA_004363535.1 Dasyprocta punctata | reverse complement strand
ACTGCTGGGCGTCCTGTGCAGAGCAGCCACACACACAGTGACAGGGACTCGGGGAAGCCGAGGCAGGGGCCTGGGCCTCAGGTGACACAGAATGGACCAGGTTTTCGGGCTGGCGTGCAGAGCTGGTCCATGTGCAGGGTCCAAGGGAGAGGCTGCTGCAGACTGGGGTCCTGGGCTGGCTTGCCTGGGGCCACTCCAGGCCCATGGGGGCAGGAAGGAGTCAGGCCTGGGCCAGGAAGTTGCTGTCAGGCCAAGGATCTTGACCACCCAGGTGTGTCCTCAGTGAACCAAGGCAGGGACCTGGCCTGGACTGGGGACGTTCTTGTCACTTCCAGCCCTAGGGACAGGCACTGCCACTTCCCCTCAGGGGCGGGGTGCACCCTGGCTGTCTCTGCGGATGCCGGGTGAGGCACAGCGGTTTCCTTCTCGCTCCAGCCCAGTGCCAGATGCTGAATTTGTACAACATTTTTGCTTCTTCCCATGAGGTGACGCCTTGCATTTGCCCCCATCTGGGGACATGGCAACTTTGTATTTCAAGTCTCACATCTGCCTGTCCCTTCGGGCCTAAGCCCTGGCTGCTGTGGCTGTGTTGGCCTGTTTAGCTGCTGCTTGGTGTCTTTCAGCGTTTTTAATGGACTTTTCCTATCTTCACAATTAAACTTCGTGTTGTGATCAGTTAGCAGTAACTGCACGTGTACAAGCCTCAAGCAGTCCTAGCTGGGGCTTTTTCAGAGGTGGCTCGATATAGAGTGTGTAAGTGATTCACGGTGCAGTGCTAGGATTAAGGGCGTGTCATTAGTCCAGTGATTGGTTTGGCACCACCCTAGTCCTGGCAGCCTAGATACAATATAAGGTTCAGAAAGAGGCTTGTCTTGCCCTCTTGCTTGCTTTGCTACCTTCTGCCCACCTTAAACTGTTTCCCCGTTGTGATTCCCCTCTGCTATGCCGCTCTGCCTTGGAGCCAGCTAATGATGCACTGAAACCTCTACAACTTGTGAGCTAAATAAACCACTTCTCCTTTAACTTTTTGTCTCAGCAATAAGGAAAGTAACTAAAATGCACACTGGCACCCAACACACGCTCTAGTGTACATTCCACACATACCCAGCGCACAGTCAGGCTAAACATCCACTTCCGCCCCACATCAGATGCACACACACACTCGCCCATGCACACTCACACTGCACCAGGGACACACTACACAAGCAGTATCCAGTCATGCACTGCACCATGCACCTACATACTGTGCTCCCAACGCAGGTGCCCCAAACCACCACACATGCCACAAATACATACATGCTGTGCACCGCACAAGAATCTACACTACATAATGCTACAGTCACACCATGCTTTCCATGTACACACTTCACACTCCAGCACATACTGCATCCACACACTATGTCCACAACCAAACACAGCACACACATCACATACAATGCAAAAGACCGCACATACATGCAACTGTATGTACCTTCAAACCACAAACACACTGTGCTGTCACTCCCTGCAGGAACACCACACACCACAAGCACACATGTCACAATGTCACACACACATTCCACACCTCTTCATGTCACATACACATTCGTGGTCAGTCATGTAACACACCCTCCACAAAACACCACATGCATGTCGTACACAGCCACCTCACGTGACATATACATTCTGCGAACACAGTACCCAGCGTGCTCACGCACCACACACCACACACCACTGGTCATATACACTGTCCCCACACACCACGCCCCACATAGAAACCCAGAGACATGCCGTGCACCACCAAAGCGTGCCATTCCATGCATACACACTTCCTTCCCTCCTGCGGTCCCCACATGACACTTCACGACCCCCACGACACAAACCCATCGGACAGCCTCTGACCATAACCCCTATGGACCACTGCCTCCGCAAACCTCACACACTTCACACGCACCACACAGGTTACACACACCTGCACACATGTCACACACATCACACACACGGCACATACATCACACAAAACACCAACACCAACTGCGCTCCACACACACCACTCACTCACCTCCCACACAACACACATTGCAAACAAACACAGCAGCGGCACCCCATGACACACAGGCTGTGGGGACACACACTGAACACTGCAGGCGGCACACGCCCCACACTGTACACACGGGATGCAGACTGCACGCACCTGACACATTCTCCACACTCATGCTGCATGCGAATGCCCCATCTACACACACCCCAAGCACCCCCAGCAGACCACACACACACCTCATGAACACGTCAGCCAGACACACAGACAACACAGGTTTCATGTGCCCACTCCAGTACACATGCACATTCCCACACACGCACACTATGAACCCCTGCTCACACACCAGCCCTAAACAATACCCGCACATCGCACACACATCGCTGCCCGGCACACCACACAAAGCACCCACATGGAAACACAGCTGCCTGACGGATGAAGGCGCCTGCTGGCTCTGCAAGCCCACGGCCCTTACCTCCCACGCACAGGAAGGACGGTTTCACTGACGTCACCTCGAGACAGGACTTGGAGGCCAGCTGTACACAGGACAGAAGGCAGGGCGGGAGCATGACACTTGGGCCCCAGCGACACCCCACCCGTCCCTGGGCAGCCTGACTCACTGAGTCCACGATGTCCTGCAGACCCTTGAAGCCACTGTCCACCCCAAGCATGTGTCCTGGGGTGTCTGCAATCGCCATCATCTGTGAGGAGAAGGGTCAGCTTGACGCCCAGCCAGGGCCTCGAGGACGCCTCCAGACCCAGAGCTCTCAAGCTTTGGGGACAGCGGAGAGTCAGACATTCAGGGACAGACTGGCTCCTGCATCCGCCCAGGTTCGGGGACAGGGAAGTTCTCTACCTGGCCTGCGGGGCCCATTTACTCACACTCCTGGTCACCCTTCTGTGGTGACAACCTGTGTGCAGCCCCCGTCATCTGGTCTGCAGTACCTGGTCTTTGTCATAGTCCAGCACACCCACAGTGTACACAGTGGCCCCCATGCTCCGCGACTTGTCAGCCTGCGAGAAAGGAGACGCTTAGGATAACTCATCGAAATGTGTGGGTGAAGTGCCGGTAACCACGCCTGGGCTCACCTCCTCCTTCGTCTCCCTAAATGGGTCTCTCATCAGCATCCCATCTGTCAGCGCGATAATCACGCTGGCAACCTTGCTGCCTATGGAAGAAGCGAGAGGTAGGGGGCCAGGTGGGCAAGGCTCAGGAGTGACCGCAGGAGACCTGGGACTACCACAGGCTGCCAGGCCCCAGCACCCACCACCCGGAGACCCCAGATTGAGAAGGGGACCTCTCCAAGGGCCACTTTACAGATGAGGAGTGAGGGGTTCAGGGTCCTTCCTACCAGCGACCTGAACCTTTGCTGTCCCCCAGACTGCACATCCTCCCCCCAGAGGACAGCGCAGTGACGCACCCACCAAATCCAGCTCATCCCTGGGCGTGGGGCACAGCAGCCCCTCCTGCAGAGGTGCCCAGGGAGGGGTGGTCAGGGCCTGCTGTGGGCACAGCCTGTGGGGTCCTGGTTGGGACAGTGACCCAGCTGCTCAGGACTCTTGGGCAGGGTCCTGGACAGGGAACCCCATTCTTCCCCAGTGCTCTCTCCATCTGGGCCCACCCCTCCATCCTGGAGCTGCCAGCCCACAGAGCGGAGGGGCATCTGTCCTGGGTTGCATGGGTACCAAGGCTCAGGAGCAAGTGGGCGATGGAAGATGGGGACCCCAGGGACAATGTGGGCTTCTCACGGTGTGTCCACAGGTCATCTGAACCCTGGACTTTCTCCTTTTGTACACAGGGCCCAAATGTAGGTCCAGGAACTCAGAGAGACGAAGTGTCCTTTGCGGACCCATGGGGCCTCCTGTCCCATGAGAACTATGTGGGGGCAGGTACTCTGCCCACAGCATGGGTCTGAGCTTGGAGAACTGTGTTGTTATATTTTGGGTCCTTGAAGTTCCCCAAAACCTTCTGTGTCCGAAGCATGGTCCATAACTGTTGGTGCTATTGGGAATTGGTGGAAAATTTCTGGGGTGCAACCTCACTGGTGGAAGTAGGTTATGGGGTGAGCCCTTGAAGGGCGAATCTTGTGCCTGGCTCCTTCTTGCTCTTTCCTTTTCCTGTCCACTGTGAGATGAGCAGCTTCACTCCACTGCACACCGCACACCGCAATGTTCTGCCTCATAACAGCCCAGCAACAAAGGAGCTGGCTGACCATGGACTGAAGCCTGGGGAACTGTGAGCCAAAATAAACATTTTCTACCCTAAGTTGATTTTGTTAGGTATTTCACCACCAAACTGAGAAGCTAATACAAAGAACTAGGGCTGGGAGGAGCCTAGAGTCTGCACACAGATCTCCCCGAGGCCCACCAACCGTGTGTCCAGCTGCTCACCTTCGTAGCGGGATCTCATGATCTGCTCATTTGCCTGCAATGGAATGCACACAGGTTGGGAACACTGGGTGGATGTGGTTACACTCCACACTGTGACGTGGCTTTACTCCAGGCTCCAGCCATCCCTACCTGTTTGAACCCTTCCTGCATGAACGTGTAGCCTCCAGGCGCCACCCACTGGAGTCTGTTAAGACCTTCGCGGATTTTGTCTCTGGAAAAAATTAAGAGAGGTTAGCGGTTACAACACATCCAGAGCTGTCTCCTGACCACATGAATGGGTGGCTTTGCCCCCTGTACTGAACTGGGTCATTACTTGGCAGTTTGTGTCCTCTGTCCCCAGCCTGCTGAGTCCTTTGACAGGTGGGGGGCTGACAGCAGGTCCCATGGGAACGCCTGACCTTTTCTGGGCTCATCCTGTCTCAGTCACCACACTCTGAGAGCCTCCATGGACCCCGATGAGGGTGAAACCCAAGGCCATGCAGCTTGAGTCTGGGACCCCAGGAAGACCTGCATGCCTGGTGCTGACCGGAAGTTGAGGAAGCCCTGGTTGAGGCTCTGTCCTCCAGCAGGGAAGGACGGGTCCCAAGGGTCACCAGCTCAGCCTGCCCTGCGCTGTCCCAACTGCACAGACCTGATCTGTTCCTCCCTTAGCCCCGGAGGGAAGGAGCCAGGCTGCTTCCTGAGCAGTGCGAGCCAAGGACCTCAGTGCTCCTGACACGGAAGGCCTCAGGTGGGGACGCGGCCGCAGGCTGCTGAGACGGCCCAGCCCTGTGCCCAGGCTGCTGGGACGGGGCTGTCAGGGGCTGTTAGAGAGACGGGGCCGACTGGGGCAGGCAGCGCTGGCTCTGGCTCTGGTGGCAGCCCTGGGGCAGGAAGGGGGGCTGGGCTCAGGCTGATGGACTGTGACAGGCTGAGGCTGTGCAGCAAGGCCACCCCGAGCGGGGACCCTGAGGGCGGCTTCCTCCTGGGGCAGAGACCCTGCTGTGGGCCAAGCGTGGAGGGCTCTGGACCTGTCCCTGCCTGGCCCTGCCCACGGCGGGAGGAGACCCAGGCCGCCCTGCCCAGCCCCACTGCCCTTCCAGGATTCTGCCAGCTTCTTCCCACAGTCCGCTTCTCTACCCATTGTACCCACTCAAGTCTCTCCCAAGCCCACATCGCAGCACTAGGCCTCTCCTGTGCCCCAAAGTCAGCCCCTCCCTGCTCTTCCTGTCAGCTGGACCCGGGGGCAGGGGTGGCCCTGTCTCACACAGTAAGAGCCCACTATGGGGGATGCTATTGGGACAGAGGGCTGGGATGGCACAATTAGCATATTCCCTTGTAGCATGATGCAGTCCAGCAGATCCATCAGAAATGTCTGATAAAACCACAAAAGCAGAAAGCTGGTGTGAAGCCAGAAAGTGCTGCCAAGAAGGAAACCCCCCAATAATTCCCCTAGCTTCGCTTGCTCTTAGTCAATTTATAATCACTGATTTTGGATGTCACACAGCTGGGCAATACATTACGAGCTTCCTACAACGAGCTTTGTGGCAGACAGCACCTCTGACCCACAGTCAGACAATTTCTTTGGCTGCTTCACAGGGACTCAAAGGCCTCTTTAGCTGAGAACCTTGATTCTTCAGTTGGGCCTTGTCACGCCAGGCTGAGTGTCAGTATCTTGGGATCTGCCCGTGGGGTAGTGCAGCACCTTGCTGTGTGCCTGGGTGGGTCATGGAGGTGTGATCTTGGGTACTAGAATAGATCCTGGCTCCTTCCTGTCTGGTGCTGTTCCCTGCTCTGCTTCATGGCCACCATGAACTAAGCAACTTTGCCCCACCACGATGTGGACCCAGCCCACCATGGACTAAACCTCCTTAAAACATGAGCCAAGATAACCTCTCCTCTTTGAAGTCATGGGTGCCGGGTATTGTGTAAGTGGGTGACACAAGGCTGCAGGTGTGTGAAGGGTGACCACAGTGGGACAAAAGCCTCAGCAGCTGCATATTGTGTGCGTCCCTTGCTGCCATAGCCCTTGAGCCGGATTCTACCCAGCTCTATACACGGACATGTTGATCATTTAAGAAATATTTTGCCTAAGACTATGATTCAGGGTTAACTCATCCTGTTGCTCCTTGGAGCTGGTTCTTCCAATCCACCCTCAGGCTGTCTCAGCAGCCCCAACACAGAATGTTTTTCGGCCTTATCATACTACCCAAGATGACACCAGCTCTAAGAGTAACTGTTTCTGAGTGAGTTGATCACCCACGAGCTCCCCAAGTACAAGGCCAGGATGATTTATGCAGAATGATGGCACCAGGTACATGAACACTCAACAGCTTCATGGATGAGCTCACCATGACAATAAGGTGATCCATGGTGGCCACAAGAAGCAGTGTTTTTGGGGACTGAGCACCCACCTTGCGAATCCCTACATCTTAGCCAACCCCAGCAAATCAACGCAGACCTGGGACTCTCTTTATTCTCTGAGCACAGACTGGTCTTTGCTCAATCAATTGCTGGCTTCCTCTGGCCAAATTCCAGTTAGGCCGACCGTTTCCACCCCAGGCCGCCTGCCCCCTTAAAGCTTGGCTTGTGCACCATGTGTTGCTGGCAATGTTGGCCCAGTCTCCTCTCTATTGTCCCCAGGTCAAAAGATGCTGACGTCCAGTGTTACTGTCCTCAGGCCCCGGGGCCTCCTGAACCTCCTTTCCCTTCCAGCAGTCTTCTCCGGCTTCACCTTCCACCCCCGGCTTCTCCCCAGGCCCCTGCACAGCGGCTCCCCCACAACTCCAGGCTCAGGGCCCCAACCTCTTGTCTGGGCGCCTCCCTCTCAGGCATTGACCCGACGCTGCCCCTCATCCTGGAGCCAGTTAGCAGCTCCCCAGCACCCTTCTGGGTCTCTTGGTGTGGGGGCACATTGGGCCCCCTGATGTTTATTTCCCAGGCCTCCCTGTTGGGGCCCACTGGGGGGCAGTGCTGCCCTGCACAAAGCCCCCAGTCTTTCCCTGGCCCCCAGCCCTTCCTCCCCCTGTCCCCTGGCACAGGGTGACCTGTCACAGCAGGCCCCCCACAGGCCAGGGTGCCTGTGGGAGCCTCATCTGCTCTGCCAGCACCCTGGATCCCACGGGTCCTCCCGGCCAGCCCAGGGAAGAGCTCAGGTCTGGCAGATGCTGGGCAGAGACAGGGACTTCCAGATGACAGGCTCTGTGGGTCCTAGTGCAGCCGGGGTACGAGGGGCCAGGCATCAGGCTGGAGAGCAGCGTGGGTCCCTAGGGGTCCCAACCAGGCCACCCCATGCACTGACAGCATCCCACAGAGCTGGCCGTGGAGCTCAGGTCCCTGCAGCTTCCTGTGGCCCGATCCCCAGCCCTCCTGGGGTCACAGCCGCACCTACCTGTCTGCGGTGAGTGGCATGATAACTTCCGCGTCTTGGGAAAAGACAATGAAGGACATGCGCAGGCTGGGGCTGGAGGAAGCAGGGCAGTGAGAAATGCATGCATTCGAGCCCCGGACACAGCCTGGGCTCAGGGCACCTCCGCCAGAGCTGCAGCAGCCTGTGGGGACGTGGGCCCAGGGAGGGTCCGGGCGGCCTCACGGCCACACCTCTGCTCCTGCCCCCCAACACACACACGAGCTCACACTGACTCGCGTGCACGCGCATGAATACCCACCTGCACGCACTCGTCCACATGCAACCCACACACTCCCGGGCACTCCCATTACGCACACACGCCCAGTCCCACACACCCGTGCTCACACCAGTCATACACACACAATCACACTCACACACGTGCACCCTGAAGGAGACAGATCCTCTGCACTCCTTCAAGGGGCCTCCCTCCCACCCTCTCCCCCTACTGCTGCCACGCTTCGTATCTCCCACCTCTTTTTCTCTTCCCAAACCCTGCTCCCTCCTCCAGCTCAGGACATTCCTCTCCCCCTGGGTGCCCAGGTGTCTGCCGGTTGCCGAGTGGCTCATCTGCCTGTCCTGACTTCTTCCTTCCTAGCCTGGGGGTCCTGGAGGGCAGGCAGTGTCCCTGCAGGTGCTAGGCTCCCAGGGGCCAGTGCACTCTGTTCCCTTTCCTGCCCAGACACCCTGGGCTCTGTGACCCACCCGGGGGACCCCACAGAGTCTAGTGGACGCGCAGGGAGCCCAAAGCACAGAGAAGCATACTTTTTAAATCTTGCCACCAAATTTGCCACAAATGAATGAACGTTGATCCAGTTGTTGCCCACGCTGCCAGACCTGAAGACGAAGGAGCCACAAGTCAGGGAGCGAGGGGCCTCCCCCGCACAGCCTCTGTCTTCGCCGCCTCACTGTAGGATCCTCCACAAGCCACTCCCACCCAACGCCCCTGGCCACCTCGGGTCATCCTGGAGGCGACTGTCGCCAGGGCCACCAGTGGGCCATCTGCTGGGATTGAGGGGCCTCCCAGCACAAGGGATGGGTGGTGGCTGGTCACCCTGTGTGAGGGCTGTGGGGACAGAAAGCAGAAGAGGACATGGTTGGAAAGGTCCCTGAGCACCTCTGCTTCGTGGGCTGTCTGAATCCTCACTTGCCCTTGGTGTGACCTTCCCAGCTTCCTGTGGGTGAGTGGGGACCTTGGCACCACGGCCATCAGAGAGCCTGTGCTTCCCCCGTGGGACTCCTGGGTTTTAGCTGTCCGATCTGCTCTAGGGGTGGGGAGCCAGCCTGGTTTTGTTACCACCTGGCAGGCCCAGCCCACGCAGGCCTAAGGGGTTTTTCCCAGCAGGCACTGCCAGGGGAGGGGGAGAGGCCGGCCACTGCTGCCCTGGTGTCAGCACTGTGGACCACAGCGACAGCTGCAGGCTCTTCCCCTCCCCACTCCCACATCCTGCTCCATTTCCTCCAACTCTGTTCCCGGATGGAGAAAGAGCTGCAGGAGGAGGTCAGGGCCTCGTGACCTCCCAGCCAGTGGGGATCACGTTCATCTGTCCTGCATCCTTTGTAAAAGTCTCCAGGGACCCACAGCTCTGCAAGTGAAGCATCATGGGGCAGGGGAGAGCCGTGCCCAGTGTGGAGAGACAGGTGACACTCGGGGCTCCATGGTGAGTGAGTCGGAGGCCCCTGCCAGGGGGCCACCCTTCTCCCCTCCAGAGATCACGGTGCCCGGAAATGGGGCCCCTCGAAGGTTGCACGAACACGTGGTGACTGTCACACAGCAAGAGCTGCCTCCCCCTTTCCCTTTCTCCTGCGGAGCTGCGTTTAAATCAGTGTGGACACCATGAGGAAATGAAGGAGGAAATGAGCACAGCCGAACTGCGACTGTGGAAAGAGCCCAGGCCGGGAAGCCCGGACCTTATCACCCTCAGCGTCCTCCAGGCACCTCGGCCACCTAGGAGCCCGCTCCTCACCGGGACGTCACACAGAGTCCTCTGGGCTGCTGTGCACCAGAGTGGGGAGGACGCGATGCTGCAGGAGAACTGGGGACCAGTGAGGGCGTCCCCCTGCTGAGCGCTGCACTTGGGTTCCCAGGCCCAGCCAGCAGGAGGGGCTGAGATGGAACCTGGTCCCCTCCCCAAGGCGAAGACCCGCCTGCCTCCCTCCCTGACAGCCGGCAGGTGCCCCAGGGTCAGCCCAGGTTCCCCAGGGCCTCGCTGAGCCCCCAGTGGCCCTGAAGGGGCAGGGACTGTGCCAGGTCTGCAGGGTGACAGGAAGAACAAGACTTAGAGCAAAGGACACTGAGCAGGAACAGGATTGAGCGCCCCCCAGAGGCCACGGGCGGTCTCTCCCCGGAGAACCCTGGAGGCCTGCCTGTCTTCTTGCAGAGGCTGGAGTCCCCCGAGGCTTTGTCTGCCTGCAGTGACTGGGGACAGCTGTTTCTTGGGGTCAGGAGGAGGCATCGCCTAGGGGGCACTTACTTGTCCAGAATGAAGTAGAGGTCAAAGGCGCCCCAACAAGTGCTCTTCCTCTGAATGGCGTGCCAGTGTTGCCTGGCTTCTTGGTCTTGGGGGTGGTAGGAGCTTCCGAAGCCCTCGTTGGGGTGCAGGTTGGGGTCTTGGGCACTCTCTGTGCTGAGCAGTGGCAGGTGCAGAAGCAGCAGGAGCAGGAGGAAGCGCACAGAGCAGGGGTGGTGCCTCCCCATTTTCTGGGCTGTCCCTGTGACCTCTTTGCTGGTGGGACCCACTGTCAGGGCCCAGGTGAGCTGGGCACCAGCCACCTCGGGCCTCCTCCTTGGCCACCTTGCCTGTGCCCAGGGACTGAGCTCCCTGGAGCTCTGCCACCAATGTCCAATGTACCCACAGCAGTTCCCTCTCAGAGCACGGGGGCTGGGATACAGCAGTTCTGAGTATCCTGCCACCAACTGTCCCCAAGGCCCCTCCCCCACCCTGGGGCAGAATACCCTGGGGTTATGACGGACAGGAAGGTTGACATAGCGACTTTGTGACCTGCGGCTCTGCCCAAGGACCCGCATGTTGACAGCATCAAGTGGGGGGTCATAGGGCCTTTAGAGGGGACGTGGGATGAAGCCTCTGTCTCTTTTCCCAGCCCTCATAGGTGGTCCTCAGGGGGCCACTCAAGGGACAAGGTGAGAGAGGACAGCGGTGCTGGCTGAGGTCAGGATGTCACGGTGGGTGGGGAGCTCCAGGGACTGGGAGGTCGGGAGGGAGATGTGGGAGGCCGTTGTGAACGTCCTGCAGCCGGGCAGGTGGTGGAGGAGCTGGACAAGGTGGAGGCCATGCGCCATGAGTGGGGGAACAGCCCTCATCCCTGCCCTGTAACAGACACCCAGGCTCCGTGCCCCGAAAAAAGGACTGCTTTATTGTGCCTCGGACTCCCCAGTCAAATGTCATGAAGGCTCAGTGAGGCGGCCCAGGAAGGGGCGTTCCAGGAAGGCTGGCGAGGGGGTGTCATTTGGAGGCTGGGTGTGGAGTTCTCTGGAGGCTTCCTCACCCTGGAGTGTGGCACCCGGGCTGGGGGACCCCAAAGCTGGGCTCCACCAGGACCATTCATGTGGACCCTGCACCTGACCTCTCCAGGGGACTCGGGCTTCCTTAGAGCATGGCAGCATCAGGGGAGGAGAGGTGACCATTTCTCAGGGTGGCTCAGAGCCTCCTGAGAGGGTATTTGCAGTGATAATGCAGAGGTCCTTTATGACATCAGCTCAGAAGTCACAGTGTGTCACTTCCACTGCCCTGGGTCAGAGCTATGCTTCGGCCCAGGTTCCAAGGTAGGCTGCAGACCTGGTTCGCAGAGACATAGGCTGGGCTTGGCCTTCTGTGACCCACTGTGGGCCAGTGCATGAGTGGAGGGCGGGGGACGTGGACTGGGGACTCGGGGGAGACTGCATTCAGAGGGATTGAGGAGCAGCAGACCGTGAAGGGAATGGTTCTTCACATACAGGACCAGTTTTATTTTCCTTGGTTTTACGTGCATAAAAATGCTTTATGAAGACAAACTTTACCTAGCAAGATCAAAATGGGTCTTGGCATATGTAACCTGATCTTTCCCTGTAGTACCGTTTGGCTTTGTGGGTTTTTCCTTTAGGAACTGTCTCGAATAGTTGTCCTTTAGGGTAGATGCAATCCAGGGTCTTCCCATGACACATCAGCGCCCCACCCCCGCCACTTCACATCCTGTATGACTGTCATTGTCATAGCTTCGTATTTTCTCCTAGTGATTGGACATCTCCTGGTGCACTGTGGCCTTAATTTGCTTCTTCCTAGCTCCTGGTAGGACTAGCCATGACCTAGATCATTCCTCTCTCCTCCTTGGGAGGAACTGTTTGACTATACGGCCCTTCTCTGATTGACAGGCTTATCTCTTCTGCATTGCTTCATTAGCCTTGTATATTCTGGGTACTAACTCTTTCTTGATTGTTGCAGATACCTCCTTCTGGTGAGAGTCTTGTCTCTTTGCCTCATTAGGTTCTCATAAAACACAAGTCTTTTAGTGCAGAATGTGGTTTGGATGAGAATCCCCCAAAGGCCTGTGACCTAGAGGGTGGCACTATGGGGAGAAGGCGGACCATCTAGGGGTGGGGCCTGGTGGGAGGTCTTTAGGTCACAGGGGGAAGGTCCTCAAAGAGGCTTGTGGGACACCCATCTCTTCTACTTTTCCTCCTGGTTCCTGGTGTCAGTTGCCCCACCAGATGCTAGCATGACCCCACTTTCCAAAGGCTCAAAGAGATGAGGTCACTTAATCCTGAATTAGAACTTCCAGAGCCAAGAGCCACAATAAACATTTTGTCTTTGTCAGTTAGTTGCCTCGAGTATTTTGTTATAGTAACAAGTGGATTGATCCACAGGTGAGTTGTCTTCCACCCTTAGCCCATCCCACCCTGCGTTGGTGGTGACACCCTGGACACTTTCCAATTTTCAGTGATCACCAGAGTCACCTGATAGAGGTGTGACCCAGCAGAGGTAGCTGGCAGAGGAACAGGCCTGGCGAAGACCTGGGATCTTTCCTGTGCCTCCACTGCTGCTGGGCTGAGTCCTGAGGGAGGCTCCAGAGCCGCTGAAGCCTCGGGTGATGCAGGCTGGAGGTGTAGCCTGGAGGCTTGGCGTAGCCTTGACCCCCTAGTGGGGCAGCACTGCTGCCCTTGCCAGTGCCCCAGAGCCCAAGAGGGAGACATCAGGGCTGTTCGGGTGACACAGCAGCTGCACTGTGGCCTCCAGCAGCTGGGGACTAAGGAGAAGGTCCCCAGCGGTCCTGTATGGTGCAATACCTGGCTTGGGCCCAATCAGCTGTGACTGGGTGCTGGGACCTGCAGAGCTGAGTTCTGGGGAGGCTCCAGCTCTGCTAACAAGGAGGCTGGTGCGCTTGATCCTGGGGGCGGAGTTCCCTGGCCGCAGGCCCCTCTCCACCTGGCTCAGTCTCCCAGTCTCAAAGGCTGCAGAGCCCTAGGGTGGGAGGTGCAGAGACTTCATCCAGGGCCAGGAACAGCTCCGGAAGCCGAGGCCTGGCCACCTCTAGAGCTACTGGACCAAGGTCAGAGCCACACACGTGTGCCCTTCCTTTCCCGGAGGCTGATGGAGGGCCCAGTGGGAGAGCTCCCTGCCTGCCAGAGCCGAGGAGGGCGTGGGTAGCGGGAGCCATGTCTCCCCTCCCGTCTCCTGCCGCCCCAACACCTCCCCTCTCCACTCACTTTGTCATGTTTCTGCTCATAAGAACTTTGCCTTTGATTCCTTTCTTCCTGCATCGACCTCGGTCCTGTATCCATCTCTGCCTGCCTCCCTCCCTCCCTCCGTCCACCCTCCCTCTCTTTGTCCTCTCTTCCTTAATCTCGGCCAGGGCTCCTGCAGGTTGCTAGGGGAAGAACCACGTGGCACCGCCAGCAACCTCAGATCCCATACCCTGGGCATCTTTGTCTTATTTCACCCCACAGCAGTGCTGGGGTACAAATAATTCTCATCCTACTACAGAAGAAACTCAGCTCGGAGAGATTTCCAGCTTCCTCAGACCATTGCTCAGGAGCAGTGGGTCAGCAGCAAGACCCCGGCACGCAGGCTCTAAGCTCGTGTTCTTCCTTGGCTGTCACATAGCTCCACGTGGGCGCCGGGCATCGGGGTGAGGCCTGGCCTCCCTGCCTCACCTCCCCCCTAGCCTTGCAGGCCTGCTCTCCCGCTCTCTTTCTCTCGCTGCCTCGTCCTGAGCTCTTTCCGTGGCCCTCCTAGTAATTTACTGATTACTCCATTTGCTGAGCCCCCTATGGCTAGAATGAGCTTTGTAAGGAGCTTCTGTTTCTTTCTTTTCCCAGACCCCAGCACTGAACCAGTGTGGTGGCCTCTGACACCACCCATGCCCACCTCTGCCTCGGTTTCTATCAGTGGGTGAGGGTACTGTGTGTGTTACTGACTTCTGAGGCTCCCGGGAGATGTAGAGTGACCGGAATGTCACTATGCAGTCGGGCTCTGTGCTAGCATCATCATCCTGTCAGTTTGAACCCTACCCCTTCCAGGGCCACCTGCACTCTGAGCTGGACCTTCATTCCTGGGATGCCCCATCTGTCTACATAGAGCAGGGAAGCAGGAGTAGAAGGTTCAGGACCTCTATGACCACAGCGTCCCTGGTTGGAAGCTCACATCCAACTGTTTGGATTCTCTGGTGCCTTGGGGCTAGTCCCTGCTGAGACTGTGACCTGGATGTCTTGGGCCCAGAATGTGCCTGCAAATCTGCCTTGGGTCACCGTAGAGTCTCAGAGGATACGGGTGGGCAGGCCAGGTGTCCATATCTGCCCCAGCTGCTCTGCCAGGTGTTGCCATTGAGGCACCTTTCCTGGGAGGCCAGGGATCCCCTTGGTGCTCTAGAACCCTGGAGTGCTTCCCCTCCCTGACACAGGTGGGGGACTCCCCCTGGGCCATGCTTGGACTCCACGGCAGCCTGCCCCGTGTCTAGGTGTCAGGTCTGAGTGCCCTTCTTTCTTCTGTGCTTGGTGACTCCCTTGGGGCTGCTCGTCGCCTCGCCCATCTGGCTCTTCCTGACTCTGCAGGGCTGTTCCCATGACCCCGAGGGCGCTCAGAACACGGCTTCCCTGGAGTCCTGGCCTGAGCTGGGGAAGAAGAACAGCCTTTGTCCCCTCTGTGGGGCAGCTCTGCCCTGGCGCTTGTTTTCTGACAGCATCCTGCCTTCCCAAGGATGCGGGTGGTTGTGGGCAGTGCGACACAGTGCAGCTGCCCTGTGGTCGGGGTCCCAGGTGCACCAGGGAGGAGCCAGGGTAACGCCATGCCAGTGCTGCCAGCCGGAAGCGAGGAGGGCCTGGGGCCTGCTCCTGCTGCCCTGCCCCTGTCCCTCTCACAGACGGCATGGTGGGGGCTGCAGTGGCCAGCGTGACCTTGGACGCCCGGCACCTGCCTTCCTGAGCTAGGACCTCCTCCTCCAGCAAGGGCCTGGCTTCAAGATGCTTCTGCTTTATTCCTCAGAGTTAATCAGATTTGCTAGATTTCTTTATGTACTATGCCCTCAAGACCGTCTTTTTAATTTTATTTTTGAAAGGGCAGTTGACACACATATTTAACATATCTTAGTTAATTTCAATCCCATTACCCTCCCCCAGTTTTTCCCTCACTTCTTTATCCACGTCCTGTTCTCTGGAAGTCTAACTTCTGATTTCCTGTCCTCTCTCCTTTATTTATTCATTAATTTATGTATTTTTTTTAGTTTTCTCATTTTTTTTTAGTTTCAAGAAAAAATTGTTATTTAACTTCCTGAGCTCACTCAATGTGATGGTAGAAGTTCTGTCCACTTTTGTGCAAGTGACATAACTTCATTCTTTTTGGCTGAGTAATATTCCGCGGTGTACATATACCGTCTTTTCTTCACCTGTGCTTCTGTCCAGAGCATCTAGGTGAGACAGAGGAGAAGCCCTGCCTCTGTCTTTTTCCTGTTTCCATAGTAGGGACCATGGTTCCCCCAACAGTTGTCACGCTCCTCTCCCCAGCCTCCCTTCTCTCTTGGGTCCCCAGAGGGGGGACTGGAAAGTTTGCCTCTATGTCCTCGCTCCACCCCTGGGGTTACTTCGAGCTGCTCTTTGGCTTCTCCAACAGGACGAGCAGCTCGGCTTTCAGCCACAGTGCCCCCAGCTCTCTGCCTCTGAAGCAGCAGCTGGGAACCACCCATGGGTAACAGAGACCAGAGAGGGACCTGAGCCCATCAAGAAAACCTCCAGCCTCCCAAAACCCAGTCAGCTGCCATTAACATGGCCAGCCCTCCTGAGGAGTCCCCAGGGTTAACCCTGCCATCTGCGGGAAGTGTGACACCTGCCAAGCAGCCCTCTGTGACAGCTGCTCTGTCCTGGACACACAGCACCTCTCTGGAAGAGGTCTGCCCTGACCACAGTGACTCCGACAGAATTCGCAGTAAAACTGAATTTGGACCAATCAGTGGGGTTGAATATGGACCAATCATAAGCCCATCTCTGAATCAGTCGTAGGCCTGCCGCTGCTGTATAAGTAACTCTCTCCCCAGCACTCCTCTGATTGGTCTGCGAGGCCTTTCTTTGTGTATAGTGTCATGGTGTTGTAGCCTAGGTCTTGTTTGAATAAATCCTCACTCTAGTGGTCTTGTAAATCATGATTTATTTCTTGGTAGTGTGCACTAGGAGTGTCCTATAAATCTAATTGGAATTCTCATTTGGAGTAGTGTGGGCAGAGTGGTTGCTTGAAAACAGAACTGCCAGCATTAAGGGGGTGTTACCTTTCGAGAGCTCAAGACCAGTAACAGTGGTGGCATCCGCAACAGAGACCAGGAACTGGCAGAGCCGAGTTGCATTGGCTGGTGGCAGCCAACAGTGGCCGAAACCAATGGAGGTGACTGGGAACCTCTGGTAGAGACCAGCAGTCTGCAGTGCCAACTGATCAACCATCAACAGCACCCAGCAGCAGCAGGGACCAGCAACCAGCAGTGTCAACCAGCTAGTGTTAACCAGCGTTGGCCAGTGGCATCTGGGCCTTGAGCTGCCCCCAAAGCTGTGCTTTGAACAAGACCCACTATCTCCATATGAATTGCGCACAGCAATGCTCTAATTAATTAGTGGCATTTGGGGACCATGAAGGGAAATGTCTTTCCCGAGAGTCCCCAGGCAGAGGACAAACATCATGACAGTCAGCCTAGAGCTGCTCCTTGGAGGATAAGCAGCCGCCTGAACACTCGCTTCAGGTCCGGCCACAGTTGGCGAGATCCTGCCCGGGCCATCGCCAGGCCGTGGGCCTCCCCTCCGGAGAGACACGAGGCCCCGCCTCGCTGCCTCCGACTTCTGCTCCGTGGCTGGCTTCTCTCTCTGTCGGTGCCTGCTTTGCCTTTGTCTCACGAGGCGTCTTTCTCTTCTGCTTCCTGGTTAAGGGTTCTCCACACTGCGGAAAGCTCTCCCCTCGGGGGTCCGGTTACTTCCCCAGAGTTTACCAGGCTCACAAATTCCTAACGTGGAATTGTGCCTTCTGGGAAACTGACTCACTTGTGTCATGGAAAAATTCTTAGGAGACTTGAAAGTAATCAAGATTTGGCTGAAACGAATCATAAATTGCCACAATGTGAAACAGTCTGGCTTTAGATGGACCCCAGACAAGCCCAGTGTGGGAGGGGGGTGGTTTGAGGCCAGCGGTCCAGTCCAGGTACCCGGATGTCCATGGGGAGGTCAGGTTGAGACCGTGAGCAGTGTTTGCCCTTGCAGGCTGACATGCGCAGTAGGGCAGGTTGGGCTGCAACGGGCCTGGTTTTCTCCCCCCAGCTGACTGCTAGAGCGTACCTCTCTCGTCCTCGAGGTAGTATTTGGCCTGTGTGCTGTGGGTGCTGGGCTTAGTTGGTTCAGGGGAGCACTGGTTCTTTTCCCAGTGGAAATGGTTTTCTGTTGGATGGGGGTCTGAATTCACCAGATTTCCTGGTGCTGGACCCTTCCTGTGGGTCTCCATGTTGCTAGTGTGTCTGGGCTGTTGGTTTGTGACCATCACTCTGGGACGTGTCCTTGCGTGGGAAAACATAGACCCTGAGTTTTATTTGCTGTGTTGACAGTTGCAACCTAGTCTACTACTGCTGTCTTTCTTGTGATTTTCACTGGTGTTGCTCCCTTTCTTAGAGGTCTCGAGTGCTTGTTAAATGAAAAACTTTTTCTTTTGGTTGGTTTCTGTAGCTCTTTATCCCAGGTTGTGGATCATGGGCAGGTAGCGAGCTTAGCAAGCGGAGATCTTTCCGACACTCAATGCCTGTATCCAGTAAAGGTTTTTACCTCATTATGGGAGCCAAAGAGAGCATGCTAAAGGCCTTGCTGCTAATGTGCCTTTTAACTCAATTGGGACAAATTTAAGGAGAATGAATTAAAGAAAACTATGCTGGTCTTTTGTAACACAGTTTTGCCTCAGTATAAACACCCACCATTTAACAAGGAAAAGTTTAGTTTGTTCACGGTTTCAGTCCATAATCAGCTGACTCCAAGGCAGAGACATCATGACACAAAGGCGTGGCAAACGAAGCCACTTAGTTCATGGTGGCTGGGATGCAGCGCGAGGGAACCGTGGGAGCGAGAAATGAGCCAGGACACCTGTACTGTAGCTGAGGTCACACCTCCGTGACCCTCCCGGACATGCCCGGGAGCCTGCTTTACTAAACTACTCGATTTTCTTACTCTCCCTGAGTTGACAAACCTGGACTAATGGACACAGGGACTCTCGCTGGATTTGCGTGACTGCGATATCTAAATGTGCTAGGGCCTTAGATCCTGACACAGACGTCCTAACAGACCCCTCTTCTCACTGATATTTCACTGGCCTATTTCCATACCCTCTCCATACCCAGTACTGTGTAGGGTCCTGCTGCACCTGACATGGGCGGAGCCACCCTCTTGATCTCCTGAGCCAGTTGAGAGCTCCCTTGGAGGTTGAGTCTCCATGTCAGGTATGAGCTGCTCTAGAAGTAAAAAGGTAACATTGGCTAAAGGGAGGGAGATGGATGCAGTATCAGGCTCAGTTACCAGGTACTCCTGATCTTCCCCTAAGAGCCTGGCACACCTAAATCCACCCAGCTGCCTACCTATGATGGAGGATGGTAAATTATAACATCACTGTATAACTGAACAAGACAATTGACTTTCCAGAGGCAGATGCCGAGGGGTTCACAGATGGGAGCAGGTTATTATAGGGAGTGTGCTGGACACTGTAGGGGCCAAAACCCTCCCAGCAAATACCTCCACCCCAGCATGCAGTTTATTGCCCTAGTGAGATCCCTAAAGCTGGGAAAAGATAAGTGAAATCTATAATTCTATTTTTAAAAACTCAAACTATTCAAAGTTCATTTATTATTTTTTTAACATCAAGTACATTTATTAGAAAAGAAGAAAGTTATGAAATACCCTCATATCTTTCCTTAAGAAATTAGAGATAAAAGACAGAATAAAACCACAAGCAAGTAGAGGAAAATAATAAAGATCAGAAAACACAATCCCTTACCAAAATGCCAACATCACTTTTCACATAAAGTAACATTTTGATTCTTACATTTCTGTAGAAATGCAAAAGACTCAGAATAGTCTAAATAACCTTGATAAAGGAAAAAACTAGAGCTCCAACCCTCCCCAATTCCACGACTTATCACAAATTTACCCCAATCTTGACAAAACAGCATTGATATCAAAATAACAAAACCACCAAGGTACCAATATGAAGTCCCATGATAGATACCCTCATAACAGACAATTGATTTCTGGCAAAGATGCAAGAGCAGTTAAATGGAGAAAGGATTATACCTTCAATAAATATACTAGAACAACTGAATATCCACATGCAAAAACCCCCCAAACCTTATAGCACACCAAAAATTTCTTAAGACATCCAAAAGTCAACTCAAAATGGCTCACAGTGGGTTAGTTAAAGTAAAGGCAGGTGTGACCTAAGTCATTGCTTTGGCTGATGTCATTCTTTCTGGGACAAAAAGACTGCGACAAAGCGTCGAAGGGAAGGCAGAACCTACAGAGGTGTTCAGTGAAGGGAGACATTCAATTTACTTCTGGACAGGCCATGTGGATGACAAAGGAGGTCATTGTGCTTCCTTTTTTTCTAAATTATCTTAACTATTTTTTATATACATATACATAAACATATGCATAATTTTTCTTTCAGTTTTTCACACTAGTGAAACAATACTATGTTTACATATGTGTGACTTATTTATTTCACTAATAAGTATGTTCTCAAAACACATCCATTTACTTATAAAGGTGTCCAGTTTATCATTCTTTATAGCTCAGTAGTATTCCATTCTGTAGAAATACATCTTTTTTATCCACTCCTCAGTCAATGGGCATTTAGGCTGTTTCCAAGATCTGGCTATTATAAACTGTGCTGTTGTACACATGGGTGCACATACGTCACTGTGGTATGGTGTTTTTAATTCTTTTGGGAAGATACCCAGAAGGGGAATAGCTGGGTCAAATGGAACCTCCAATCCTAGCTTTTTGAGGAATCTCCACACTGATTTCCACAATGGTTGCACCAGTCTGCATTCCCACCAAAAAATCTATAATTCTAAATATGGGTTTGTAGTGTGGCAGGCCCATGCAGTTATTTGGAAAGAGAGAGGGCTACTAACAGCGTAAAACTCCCCTCTAAAACATATGGAGTTTGTCATGCTCCTCCCAGAAACACTCTCAGGGGTCATCTGCTACCCACTGTAAGAGACATCAAAAGGACAACTCTTTCATCAATCAGTGAAGCAGTCTAGCAAAAGGGTGGCTCAGTTGCTGGATCCAGAAAGTTACTGGCCACAGTAATAGAGATCAACCTCTGGAGCAGAGTGACCCCCCATGCTCCACTCAGGAGAAAAGAGGCTTCAGACTAAGGAGTAGCTCAGTGCTCCCACGGGTTGGTGAAAGGGCAGAGGCAGCTGAGTTCTTCCTGAAGCTAACCAATGGAAAGTGGTTAGGGGGAGCCCCTTGGTAGCCCATCCTGAGCAAGACTTTTTTTTTTTTTTTTTTTTTTTTTTTTTTTTTTTTTGCGGCACCAGGGATTGAACTCACAGCCTTGCTTACCCACTGAGCCAAACTCCCGGCCCTGGTTTTTTGAGGCAGGGTCACACTATGTAGCTCAGGTCGGCCTTGCGCCGCGTTGTAGCCCAAACCGGCCTCGAACTCACAACGCTCCTCCTACCTCAGCCTCCGGAGTGCTGGGATTAAAGGCGTGCGCCACCACGCCCGGCTCTGAGCAAGACTATGTTATCTGTATCCGGATTGCTTCACACAGGAAGATCTTGGGAAGATGATTAAGTGGGCAACTGCGGCTTGTGGATCGTGCCTTAGGGAGAACCCTCAGCCACATTCCATTCCTGCTGCTCCAGCTTACCCCACCTGACAATGAGGGACGCACCCAGCAAAAGACTGACAGGTTTCACTCAGAGGATGCAAAACCAGACTGAAGCTATCTCTTCATGTTTGTTGACACTTTTCCAGAGTGAGTTGAGACTTTTTCCACTTTAGGGGACAAGCAACTGATATCTCCAAGTGGCTATTAAAAAAGATAGTCCTGAGGTTTGGACTCCCCAAGGTCATCCAAGGATTGGCAGTTAGCTTAGGCATTAAGGATTCATTACATACCTCACAGCACCCACAGTCTTTACAAAAAGTCAAGCCAATGAACTAGAAGGTTAGAAGAACCTTAGTTAAACTCTGCCTAGAAACCTAAGCATCGTGGGTTCAGATGTTCCTACCACCTTCTCCAGACTAGAAAGGCACCTGGGATGGGGCTGAAGTTGAGCCCCTGTGAAATGATGTGTGGTGGGCTGTTCCTCATTCATGATCACTATATATATCAGTAACTTAAGTATATCACTAATTTAAATCTGCAGGACAGTACAGGAGGATGAAAATAGACTCACGCCCCTCGCAGACACAGTGTCAACACCTGTTTCTCATTCACTCGGTGCCGCGTCCTTTTCTACCCATGTTCTGCTGACAAAGTCCAAACATGGAAGGAAAGAGAGACCCATGTTCTGCTGACAAAGTCCAAACATGGAAGGAAAGAGAGACCCATGTTCTGCTGACAAAGTCCAAACATGGAAGGAAAGAGAGACCCATGTTCTGCTGACAAAGTCCAAACATGGAAGGAGGACATTTCTTAAGAAAA
>RJWM01031920.1:0-21915 GCA_004363535.1 Dasyprocta punctata | reverse complement strand
GCCCAGTCCCCCAGAGGGCCGATCAGTTGTCTTTTTTGTCTTTTTGACACAGGGTTTCTGTTATGGATTACAAACTGGTGGTCAACTTAGCACCAGCTGAATTAATTCAGTTGGTGTTGAGTAAAGATGGCCCACCTGAAGAAAGTTGCCAGCATAAAAAGGGACGTGGAGAAGAAGAAGGAGGCGTTGTGGGTTCTTCCAAGAGTTGCTGTTCGAGCCGCTGGTTCTCCTGGAGGTGCTTGTCATGCTGGCTTCGCCAATATGAACTCGGCCATTATCGTCGGAGGAGCTCGGGACCTCATCGGTGAGAGTGGCTGTGGTTCACGTTGCGGGAGCCCTGCTCCTCACATTGTGCATCGCTTCCTGGCTCCAGAGGGGAAGCTGTGTGCTGGAGAAGCTTGTCACGCTGGGCTTCCTGACCTGTGCTCGACTATTCTCATTGGTGGAGGAGTACGGGACCTCATCGCCGTTGGGGATGGCTGTGGTGCTCTTCAGAGCAGCCCCGCTTCTTCTTTTGAGCGTGACTTCTCGGCTCCCACGTAGAACCCTCACCCCACTGCACAGCTCCTTCACCCTGCTGGCACAGACTTCCTAGTTCCACCACTGACCTGTGGCCGTCCCGGCGCAGAACCGTAAATAGACTGGCGTGAGCCCTTATTGGGGGCTCTTAGATTCCCAGTTGGTACTGTGGAAGCATTGTCATGTGTTTTGGATCTCTAGTGGGACTCTTGCATGATATTGCTGTGGGATCCAGGCTCTCGGCTAAATATCCTGGGTCTTAGTGTTGTGGACAGATTTTCTTGCACTTTCTTGTGTTTAACTTTGGATGACTATTATAAACAGTATTACAAAGTCTGTGTCCTGTATGTAGTTGTTCTCCATGTAACCCGACTACAACAGTTTCTCTATGTAGGCCAGGCTGGTCTTGAACTCACATTGCAGCCCAGGCTGGCCTCCAACAGAGCAATCCTCTTGCCTTGGCCTCCCTAGTGCTGGGATTACAGGAGTGTGCCCGGCCTATGCCTAACAATTTTAAGGTGATTCTCCTTTAACCTCGCAACTCCACCTTTGAGAATGCGTCATACTGGAATTCTCCCATATGGGTACAGAAATAGATATGCGAAGATGGTTACTGAAGTGTTTTGTTGTTGTGTTATGCTAACAGCCCAAATGTGTAACACCGGGGGTTCCGTAGGTAAAATGTGGGCCACTGTAACAATGTAGAATACTGGGCAGTCTTTACCAAGTCCCTGTATGCAGACTTGAGCAAACTATGGTGGATCAACAGGGAGAGAAAAGCAAATTACAAAATGGTATACATGGTCCAATGCTATCATTGTAAGAAGCTTTTGTTATTTTTTTGAGACAAGGTCTCACTATGTAGTCCAGGTTGGCCTCGAACTCACAGCAATACTCCTGCCACATCTGGGACTGCAGTTCCAGGCGTGTGCCACCACGCTCGACTTTGTAAGAAACTTGCTGTGTCTGTAAGGTTGAAAGAACTATGTGCTTCATTTTGAAGGGAGCGGGCAAGGGGGAGCCGGGTGGATCACATCATGGTTCCCCGTTCTCTAAAGCAGTGAAGGTGAACCTTTTAGAGACTGGGCACCCACAATGCAACCCAGAACCCACTTATTTATGGCAATGTGCCCACACCACAGTGAAAGCCGAATAGTGGTGACCTTGTGAAAGCTCCCGGGAGTCACAGCTCGAGATGTCATCACCCGGCACCACCGCCCCTCTCTCGGCCTGCACATGGCCCGTGTGTGCTGTCCCCGAGGCTGTGCGGGGACCGACAGTAGCCAGTGTGGCACATGTGCGGGAGGCTCGCCGCAATGCTGACGGCTGTGCTGTGCTGTGCGGGGACCGCTGCCCCGCTGCTCTGTAAACAGAAATGAACTGAAGTCGGCTTCCCAGCCCTGCCTGCTCAGCAGGGCAGGCGAGTGGCCGCCTGCTGATGGCGCAGGTAACAGCTAACAGGTCACCCATTGCTGTGGTTCTCGCCGGGAGGCCTGCCTGCCACTGTGGCCGGTGACAGCGTGCTGTGTGACAGCAGGGCCAAGCCCTGGAGCCAGCCCTGGAGCCAGCCGGGTGGGGTGCGGGAAGAGCTCCGGACTTCATGCCGAGCAAACGCCCCAGGCCGCCTTCAGAGCCACCCTACGCGGGCGCCTCACTGAGCCGGGTCCACATCGGAACACTCCCACACTCCTCAGCGCCACTGTGCTGGGCGACACAGGCGGCAGGGATGGCGAAGGAGAAGGAAGAGGGGCGGAGCTTGGGCAAAGGGCGGGAGGCAGATCCGACCAAAGCCCCAAAGACCCACTCGCACCAGTGGAAAACTCAACCTTTATTATCACCTGCCTACCGCAGGGGGTTAAAACTGCCTCAAGCTAGGTCCATATATTAGTGTAAAAATCTGTCTCTCCCCCCAAAAATGTACAAACCCCAAGTGATTACAGAAAAACCAATGTGGTAGCTACCATAGAGATGTCCAGCCCCAGGGTCACAGGCCTTTGCTCCTCTCCCCCAATCCCAATATTTACTCCACAGAAATGTACAGGCTCCAGGAAGTCCTAGCTACAGCACGGCAGGTGGAAGTGGGGATCCCGAGGGTCGAAGGAAGGGGCAGGATCACCCCAGGTCCAGTGTGTCCAATTCCAGGGAAAAGCGCCAGGGAGCCCTCTGTCCCTTCGTGTCCTTGTCCCCCCAGTTCCCAGCCAGCGGGGTCCAGTGTATGACAGGAAGGGGAGGCTGAGGCAGAGCCACCTCCCCAAGGCCAGTGTCGTCCAGTGAGGCCCGGCGCTGCGGTGGGCCTCGTCCAGTGTCTGCCCTGCACCTGCCCTGCCGGAGGGACGGCTGGCAGACGTCGGAGCGGATCCCATCCACAGGGCCAGCTGGGCGGGTGGCCGGGGCTTCTCAGGAAGAGCCGGGTGGCAGAACCGGAAGATGTGAGCTGGCGTCCAGGGTGGGCGCCCACCCCGCAGCCTCACTGCCTCTCAGGTGGGGTGGGGGCGGGGCACCCCGCTCCCGTTAGTGTTGCTGGTGTCCCCCAGGCCTCCTGGGACGGGCGGCAGGCCGCTGAGTCACGCTGTGTTGAGCGCGTCCTCGGCCAGGAACCGGTGCAGCTGGGCAAAGGGCGGCCGCTGCTCGGGCTCCCGGCTCCAGCACTGCAGCATCAGCTCGTACAGGCCCTGGGGGCAGGCGGGCGGCCGGGCCAGGTACACCTGCACGCGGCGGCGACGGCAGGGGACAGAGGCCCTCAGTCTCCGGGAGGACGAGCCCGCCTCCCGCCCCACCCCAGCGGCCCGTCCCCTCCGCCAGGCTGACCTGCCGGCCCTGGTCCCGGAAGAACTCCCCGGCGTTCTCGATGACCTGCTCATCCGTGAGCTGCCCGAAGGGCTGGGCCCTGCAGAGCATCAGCACCTCCCACAGGGTCACCCCGAAGGCCCACACGTCACTCGCCGTCGTGAACTTGCCCTGGCACACGGAACAGTGACAGAGGCGGAGGGGGGCTTCAGACAGGGAGGCTGCGGAGGAGCTGCCCGCCTCAGCCTCTCCCGGGCCTGCGCCTCCCGTGCACGTCCAGTCCCCTTGCCCTGTGCTGCCTCCCCCCGCGGCCCTCCACCTCAGCCTGCTGCCACCCCAGCTGCCTGCCTCCCTGACAGCACCACACCCCACTCCCATCACACCGCCCGCTCTCCCGGGCCCCCAGTTCCGGGGAAGGCGGCAGCCGTGGCCGGGAAGCACCAGCGTCCTCGCTGCGGCGGCCTCTCCGGGCGCTCACCATGAGGATGCACTCCCAGGCCATCCAGCGGATGGGCAGCACCGCCCGGCCCTGCACGCGGTAGTAGTCCCCGGCGTAGAGGTTCCGGCTCATGCCGAAGTCGGCGATCTTGATGGTGAAATTCTCCCCAACCAAGCAGTTCCGCGTGGCCAGGTCCCGGTGCACGAAGTTGAGTGTGGCGAGGTAGCGCATGCCCGAGGCGATCTGGGCGGCCACGTGCAGCAGCATGGGGTAGCTGAGGAGGGCGCCAGCCGTCATGGCCCGACTCCTCCCGTTTGAGGCCGGGTCTCGGAGCGAGACAGCCACGCCCCCCAGCCGCAGGAAGCTTGCGTTTTGTTCAGCCCCACTGGGGGCCAGGCTGGGCTCAGGGATTCCTGGCGGGTGGCGCCTCCTCTGCACCCCCTGGTTCCATGGTCACCCGTTCCTCTGCCCGCTCCCTTCCTGGGCCCCCGCCAGCTTCCCACCCTCTGCTCCCCTCCAAGTTGGAGGGTCTCGGGGTACCTGATAGTGGGCCCCTGCGTGGCCGCCCCGTCCCCGGGCGCCCCCTCGGCCGCCTTGTCCTCCAGCTGGTGGGCGCTGAGGAACTGGTTCAGGTCGCCGTTCTCCATGTAGTCCGTGATCATGCACAGAGGGTCGTCCTGCACGCACACGCCCAGCAACCGGATGATGTTGGGGTCCTTGAGGCGTGACATGATCTTCACCTCCTTCAGGAAGTCGTTCCTGGAGCGCGATCAGGGAGAAGTGGGGGTGGGGGCTGCACCTCCCCTCGTGCTGAGGCGCCCCGGACAGCCCAGCCAGCACACACGCCCACCCGCCCGCCCTCCCCCAGGGGCCCCGTCCTGCTCACCTGGCGTTCTTGGTGGCATCTGGCCGTAGGATCTTGACGGCCACCAGCAAAGGCTGCCCCTTGCGCACGCTGAGGGGGAAGTCGAGACTGACCAGGTCTTGGGGGTCCTCTACCTCACACAGGTGCACCTGGGAAAGGTCATTCGCCAGAAGGTCACGGGCTGGGTGGGTGCTGGGACAGCCGGGGCTTCGGGCTGTGGGGCGCGGGGTGCGGGCGGGCGCCCTCCTCACCTCCCCAAACTGGCCCTCGCCGAGCTTCTCCTTGAAGCGGAGCCGCGACCGAGGGAAGTCCACTCTGGGGGGCCCGTCCCCAGCTGCCCCCGGGGGCAGCGCAGGCACAGCGTAGGTGTTGCCCCCGGTGACGCCCTGCAGGGTGACAATGTCAGCCTCGGCATAGTGCGGGACGCTGTTGTGGGGAGGCGGGGGCAGGAGCGGGGCGCCCGGCTTCTCGGGCTCCATGTAGTCCCCGCTGCAGGCTGCAGGGAAGGGGAGAGAAGACGGAGGCGTCAGCCCCACGCTCAGGGCCGCGGCTCCATGCTCGGCCTCCTGCGGCTCCCGCTGTCAGAGAGACCAAGTCTATGCAGTCGTCTCCCCTGAAATCCCCGCCACCAGCGCCAGCCAGAGAGGCGCACCTCAGAGGAGGGCTGGGGCAGCGCCATGGCTGAGCAGCGACAGCTGTGACCAGTGTCCTCCAGAGCAGTCCCAGCGCAGCCAGGAGACCACACACAGGTGCGCCCTGGCCGGCCACAGGGGCTCCCTCAGCCCAGGCCCACCGGGAAGAGGGGCACCGGCACCGGCCTCTGCCACTCGACGGCTCCTGTCCCTGCTCTGTTCCCCGAGGCCTTCAGCCTGGCCCCTCCCTGCCGTGGTCAGCGGCCCAGCCCAACACACCAAGTTCGAGGACAGGCAGAGACAGGGACACAGAGAGGGAGAGGGTGGCCTCCTCGCGGCCCCCACAACACGCGGTCTACACACAGGGCAGAGCTGCCCGCCGGCCCTGGGGCGGGGCCACAGTGAGAGGGCGACACGGAGGGGAGGAGCAGACAGGAGGGCGGGCGGGCGGGCGGGAGCCTTCACCTCTGGGACTGTGGAGAGGACACGGGGGAGAGGGCGTGCGCCCGGGGTGAGGCCCTCCGCACAGCGCTAGGGAGAGCCGAGATGAAGGAGGCGTTACCAGGGCCGGCGCTGGCTCCTCTCTGGCTCTGGAGAGCTGCAGAGATGGGGCGGAGAGGAGGAGGCGCGAGCTGAGCCCCGCCACCTTCTGGACCGGCTCAGAGAGCCTTGGCAGGAGCAGGAAGCAGCAAAAGTGAGCTAAGGGTGCGGGAGCCCTGTGGGAGCTCAGGAGAGCAGAAGAGGCCAGCGGAGAGGAGGGGAGCTGAGGGCTTCTCCCGGCCCCGAGGCTCGGGACTGGTGGGCCGGGCAGAGGGGCTTACCCTGGGTGTTGGTGGGTTTGGCCCAGGCGGGTGTGGGGGGGCCCGGGCCTCGAGGGGGACGGGCGTAAGTGGCCAGAAGGAGGCGGTAGGCCGGATTGGAGAGCAGCAGCGCTGTCGGGAGAAGGAGGGGGAGACACGGGGAAGGGATGAGACTCGAGCTAGACAGACAGGGAGGCCCAGAACAGGGCCGGCCAGGGCCCACGGAGTGACACGCTGAGACAGACAGCCTGGAACAAGGACCTGGAGAATGGCGGTGCAGCGGTGGACAGACAGATGGTGGGTGGACGATGGATGTGTGAATACCGATAGATGATGGATGGATGATGGATGGGTGAACAACAGGTATGTGAATACCAATACCAATGGATGAATGGATAGACGGATAGACGGATTGGTGTACAATGGATGTGTGAATACCGATGGATGGATGGATGGATGGGTGGACAACGGATGTGTAAATACTGATGGGAGAATGGATGGACGAACAAATAGATATGTGAATACCAATGGATGGATGGATGGATGGCTGGATGGCTGGATGGATGATGGAGGGGTGAACGACGGGTGGGTGAATACCGATGGATGGATGGATGGATGAAGGATGGGTGAACAACAGATGTGTGAATACCGATGGAGGGATGAATGAATAGACCGATACACGGATTGCTGGACAATGGATGTGTGAATACCTACGGATGGATGGATGGATGATGGATGGGTGGACAACGGATGTGTAAATACTGATGGAAGAATGGATGGATGAACAAATAGATATGTGAATACCAATGGATGGATGGATAGATGGATGGACAGATGGACAGATAGATGTGTGGACAATGGATGTGTGAATACCAATGGATGGATGAATGGATGGAGGGATGGACAGATGGATGGGTGGACAATGTGTGAATACCAACGGATGGATGGATGATGAATGAGTGGATGGATGGAGGCATGAATGGCTGGATGGATGGATTGACAATGAATGTGTGAATATTGATGGATGGCTGGCTGGATGGCTGGATGGATGATGGAGGGGTGAACAACAGGTGTGTGAATACCTACGGATGGATGGATGGATGATGGATGGGTGGACAATGGATGTGTAAATACTGATGGAAGAATGGATGGATGGACAAATGGATATGTGGATATGTGAATACCAATGGATGGATGGATAGATGGATGGACAGATGGACAGACAGATGTGTGGACAATGGATGTGTGAATACCAATGGATGGATGAATGGATGGAGGGATGCACAGATGGTGGGTGGACCGTGGATGTGCAGACACTGAAGGATGGATGGATGACAGACGAGTGAAGCATGGATGTGTGAATACTGACGGATGGATAGAACAGACACTGTAAGAGGGTACAGCTGAGAAGGTGGAGAAATACACGCGTGGCACAAGAGACAGGATGAGCGAGACCCTGGGGATGTCGGGTGACAGACGGGAAACCCTTGAGAACAGCAGCATGGTGGGGACACAGTGCGATGAGGGCGATGAAGGACACAGATCAGGAAATGGGAGGAAACCGGGGAAGACGGGAAGGCGAGACTAGGAGAGGCGGGGGAGAGGGACGGGAGGAAGCGGGCAGGGCTGGGCGGCGGGGCCGGCTGGGCTTACCAGAGCCATTGGGGACACAGGGTGCGGAGTGGGGCGGGGTCCCGCGCGGCCGGGGCTCCTGGTACGGGGGCGGCTCCCGGGGCCCGGGTCCGGGTCGGTTGTTGATGAGGATGGTGTCCCCGGGGACAGAGAGGCGAACGGTCAGCTCCTCCTCCAGCACCCGGCGCTCGGCCTTGTGGGGGACGGGCAGTGTCAGGGTCCTGCGCTCCCGCGGCCGCCCCTCTCCGCAAACACCCCTCCCGCCACCGAGGCGGCCCTGAAGGCCTCTTCCCGAGTCGGGTCGGCTGCACGGTCTGGCTCCTCGATGTCCTCAATCAGCTCGAAGCGCCTCCCTTCCCGGTCATCTCGACCTTGGAAGAGCCAAGTCCAGGCACTCGAGCTGGGGCACCAGGATGAGCCCGACTTTCCACTAGACGGCGCCCGGCAGCACCGCGGACCGAGTCCTTCGTCCGCCCCCGCGGACCGCACCAGAGAGGCTTCCAGAGCCGCCTCGCAAAGCGGCCAGCGGCGGGCGCGGTGACCTCGCCTGTCATCCCAGCACTCAGGAGGCTGAGGCGGGAGAATCACTGCGAATTCCAGGCCAGCCTGGGCCACACAGTGAGTTCAAGACCAGCCTGAACTACATAGTGAAACCTTGTCTCAAAAAGACCAAAAAAAAAAAAGAAGAAAAAAAGAAAAAGAAAAAGAGAAAAGAAAAAAGAAAAGAAAAAAAGAAAAGAAAAAGAAAAACAGAAGGAAGACAGCTGCAAGAAAAACTGCGTCTGAAGCAAGGCGGAGGACTCTGAGGGGGATGAAGGCGCTGTATCTTTCCCTGTAACACCTTAAGAATTCCGACGCGCACCGTATTTTCAGTCATCCCTGGTGTTCGCCTCACCCCTGCAGGGGGCCGGACTCCCACAGGGTGCGCCCGGCAGCAGAGACCCCGGCCCTCTCGGCGCACCCCCTGCACGCGCGGCCCCGGGGTTTGGAGACCGCTTCTCCTTCCTTTCCAGCCGTCCACCTTGCCGAGCTCTGGCCCCGCCCCCCGTGGCGAGCCCCGCCCCAGCCAGCCCCGCCCAGCCCGTCTGGCCCCGCCCCTCCCGTCCCACCTTGCCGGGCCCCGCCCCCCGCCCCTCCCCGCCCACCTTGCTGAGCAGCCGGCGCCAGTGCAGCCGCCAGAGCATGAGCGCGATGATCAGCAGCAGCAGTAGGATGATGGCCACCAGGCAGCCGATGAGGATGGCGGTCGGGCTCCCCTCAGCCTTGGCCACGGGCTGCTGGCCCCGGGGCTCCAGCTCTGGCAGAGGCAGAAGGGTCAGCAGTGGGCGGGGGTGGGGGAGCGCCCCGCCCCGAGGGGGAGCCCCGGGGGAAGGCTGCGGTTCTGGCCCAGAGGCGCTCACCCAGGCTGCTGAGGTTGGTGGCAGGGGGGCCGGGCGGCCCCCAGGGCGCCGGCGGGAAGGTGCCCCCCGCAGCCGGGGCGGAGTCGTTCACCACATCTGGGGAGGAAGGAGAGTCAGGTGGGTAAGGAGGGGGAGCTGGGCTCTCGGGAACCAGGCGCTGGACTGGAGAACCCGAGGGTCCCCCTAAAACGGCGGGAAGGTGCCTCCTACAGCCGGGGCGGAGTCGTTCACCACATCTGGGGAGGAAGGAGAATCAGGAGAGGAAGGAGGGGGAGCAGGGGCCTCAGTAACCGGGTGCTGGACTGGGGAACCAGAGGGGCCCCCTAAAAGGACACTGAGTGGAGGGGCTGAGAGCAGAGGCTGGTTCCCAGCTGCTCGTGGCACCGCGGTGACCTAACGACCCACACTGTCACTGGGGCGCAGTGTCAGACATCAGAAACACAACCGGGAGCAGGGAGAGCAAGGGGCCCCGACTGTCCTTCCCCAGCCGAGCGGTCTCGTGGACAACACGATACTGGGGACGGGTGTTCTGGGGTCACCCAGGGCGGCCGGTCCAGCCAGCCACACCTGGGCCAGGCCAGCCACCCCGGTGCTCACCAGAGACGAAGGCGATTTCGCTGAAGAGCAGCCAGGGCCCGGCGAAGAGGAAGCGGCACTGCAGAAATCGACCCAGGCGCCCGCCCAGAGGCACAGAGATGACCCGGGCTCTGGGGTCCCCCAGGCTTCCCCCAAGAGCGTGGCGCACGGGCTCCCCCTCCCAGGCCGTGGCAGGACCCCGCTTGAAGTGACACTCCACCCCTCGGGGCAGGCGGGCTCCCAGCGTGTGCATGTTGTTACAGTGGACCTGGAGGAAGAGGAAGGAGCGAGTCGGGGATGGGAAGCCCCGGGGACACCCCGGGTCACCCACCCTGGCTTCAGAGCCCTCCCCTGGCGCCAGGCTCTCCCACCTGCATGGCCTGGAAGGCCCTCAGCCGGTCAAACTCAAACTCCATCTCCACAAAGCCACTGGGGAAGCTGCGGTTGCTCCAGCCCACATAGTCGTATCCTGGCCAGACCCGCAGCTCCTGGCTCTGCCTGAAGTCGTCCAGCCCCACCACGCCGTCCGCCAGCTGGCCCAGGCCGCCGTACTGCAGCCTGAGGGGCAGAACCAGGGAGCCCTGAAGCAAGGAAGGGAGCGACACCCAGCTGCCCGGCACTCACCCCTGGGGCTCCTGTCTTCTGTCCCTCGCGGCCACCCCACCTCGTCAGCCCACTCTTCCCTGCCCTGCGGCACCCGCCCTGCAGAGAGGCAGCACCTTCCCACCTGCGCTGTGTGTTTACTGTGCAATCCTGACAGATGTTCTCTCCTACAGGCGGGGGAGCAGTCACCCTGCTTCTTCCTTGTCCTATCCCTGGAGGCCCCGCCTAAGTGACCCCTGTCCCCAGTGCCCCAGGACTCCCTCCCAGCCCAGCCCTCGGGGCTCCGTCTCACCCGCCCACGGTGAACCCATCGTAGGTGGAGTCGTTGAGGTGCACGGCCTCGGGTAAGTGCATGGTCTGCCCCACAGGGGCCGTGTAGGACAGGAGCCCATCTGTGGCGGGGGGGACAGCATGAGAGACTGGCGCGTCCCCACCCCGACCAGTGCAGCAGACCCCACCACAGCCAGTGGCAGGGGAGGGGGTTCCCTCGCGTCCTCACTGTCCGCCCAAAGCAGATCTCGGGGTGCCGCCGACTCACCCCTCCACAGGCAGCCGTAAAGCTCCACTCGCAGACAGACGCTCATGATCCGGTCTGCTCGGGGGTAGAACCGAACCAGTCGCGCTACCATGGGGGGCCCCAGGTCCTTCAGCACCACACCCCCGGGGTCCTGGTTACCCGAGATCACCTGGGGGCCAGGAAAGGGGGCGTGTGAGGCAAGGGCTGCAGGTGGAGCCAAGTCCCAGCAGCACCTGCCCCAGCCCAGCAGCAGGGGCCACTGAGGCCTGCCGAAGGTGACGCTGCACTTGGGGTGCAGCTGTGAACCCAGGTGTGCAGCAGAGGCCCCAGCTTCCCTCGCACTCTGTCCTCACACGCCCCTTCGCCTCCCCGCTCCCACACCTGGCCCCTCCATTCACCTCTGAGTAGTCACGCTGCTGCCCCCAGACCCGCCTGTCCCCCGGGCCCCTGCTCCCCACTCCGGCTCCCTGCCTCTGCGCCCCATTCCCTCTGTGCATTCAGCAGAAGTTGGCCGAGTGCCCGCTCCGTGCCAGGCTCGTTCTCAGCGCAGCCAGGAGCCCCTCCCTCCCAGCACCGAGACCCCACGAGGAGAAGCAGCTGCAAGGAACAAGGGCGGTGTGCGGGGACGGCCCTGGAGGGGTGGCCGCACAGGCCCCGAGGTGACACCTCGGAGGACTGCATGGAGTGAGGCGCAGCCCCGGGGGAGGAGCGGGCCAGGCACGGAGAGCAGCCAGTGAAATGTCCTGACCCTAGGGAACCAGCTGGCTTGTTCCAGGAAAAGCCGCTTGGCCAAGAGGGAGCAAGAGGCAGGAGCCGCGGCCAGGCTGGCCAGGCCAAGCGCTCCGCACTGCCAAGGCGCTGGGGAGCGGGGTGCCCGGAGGGCCGGGAGTGGCGCGCCAGGTCTGACTCAGCTGGAAGGTCCTCTGCTTGCGGGCCAGAGCCAGAGCTCCGCACAGAGGCGGAAATATGCAGCGGCCACCAGCACGGGGGTGGGAGGTGGGACTCGAGTTCCACCCAGCAGTCGGTGGGAACCAGCGGGGCGCCGGTAACTGCTGGGTGCCGTGGCTCTGGGCACAGGGAGCCCACAGCTGTGGCGCTGTTGAAGTGTGTTGAGGAGAGAGGCGCCAGGCCCCCTGACGCCACCCAGCAGCCTCACCTCCTGACCCCAGCGGTCCCGCCAGTCCATCCAGCGGTGGCCGTCCCGGGAGTAACGCAGCCGGTAGCTGCGGGAGAACTCCTTGCCCAGGCCGCCGGCATGGCGACCCTGAGTGCCCACTAGGGCCACCAGGTGTAGGCGCCGCAGGTCCACCTGCAGATACTCCTCCTCCTTGGGGAACACGGGCCCCGCGGGACACCACGCCCCGTCCCCGTCGCTGCTCTCCAGCCTGGGAGGGGAGAGAGGTCTCCTAAGCTGCAGGGGCTCCGTGGGCATGGACCCCTCAGAAGCCGCTGAGCATGGGTGGAGGCTGGGTACCCCCGCCCCCCGTACCTGCTGTGGCGGGCGGCCGTGGAGTCCGACCAGGAGCTGGACACGGAGATGTCACTGTCCGGAATAGTCCGGTCCTGCATGCCCAGCGCATAGCGGCACTTGGCTGGACAGACACAGGCCGGTGTCAGGTCAAGGCCCGACTCTTTGCCCTCCAAGCCCTCCCACAGGGACCCAAGATCCTGTCTGCTCACCAGGGTCAAAATGTCCCTTAATGTCAGCGTCTCCATCTGCCACCAAGAGCAGCAACAGCAGCAGCAGCAGCAGCAGCAGAGGCGAGTGGGCCCTGGGCCCCATCGCTCCGGATGCCTCGGGCCTACGGGATTGGGGACGGCATCTCTGCAAGGGGCACAGTGGGCAGGAGCTGTCCGAAGGGTGGCACAGGCGGGACGGCGGCCTGGGGATCGGGGCAGCAAAACCACAAGAGTGGTCACTGTTCACAGCATTGGCTCCGCGTTCAGTACCAGCCACTGGGCGAAGTCCTTGAACAGTAGATTCTGTCACTAGCCATGATTAACCCATCCGGGGACCGCCGTAGAGCCCCTTCCCCCACGCGATAATGGCCAGGTCCCCACACACAGCAGCTTCCAGCAAACGACGGCACATCTGCACGTGAGTGGACAATCACAGAAAACTGATAGCTAAGGACGCCTTCAAATTCTCGAGAAAAACAATACAAACCACTCAGCAGAGAAGGAAAAGAATCTGAACAGTCATTTCACAGGAGAGCCAGGCCCAACTGGCAACAAACATTTGTGTTTTTTGTTTTTATGTTTTGCAATACGGTACTGAGGGTCAAACTCTGGGTCTTCATGCTGAGAGAACTACATCCCCAGATCTTTTATTTTATTCTTACTTTTGAGATGGAACCTTGCTCGGTCGCTAAGTTGCCCAGCCTGCGCCTGAATGTGCAATCCTCCTGCCTCAGCCTCCTCCTAGGATGCCAGGTATGTGCCACCACACCTGGCTTCAACGTTTGTTTTTAAACGGTGAAATTCACTAAAGTCAAGGAAATACCAACCCGACTGACAAAGAACTTTTTGACAGGAGGCCCCTGTATCGCCCAGGCAGGCCCTGAGGGCGTGGGCGCAACAGGTCCTCCGGGCTTTGTGTTCTCAGCAGCTGAGCCTACAGGCAGGTGCCTCGTCTGCCGGGACAGCGACAGAGACGGAGCCCCAGGCTCCACGGCAGGCCTGGAGTGTCATCACCTGTTTGGAAAGCTGCTCAGCAGCCTCTGATACCACAGAAGGTGCACGTCTGACCCCGGCTCCCTGCGCTTTGGGCCAGAAAGAGCAAGAGGGGACAGACAGACGCGTGGGTACGTCCCGGGCAACACTCGGCAAGCACCCACGGCTGGAAGCCGCACGGACACTCAGAGGGGAAGGGAGGCCAGAGAAAGTTCCGGGTCATGGGCTTCAGGCAGCCATGAACGGAAACCGCAGCCGCACTGCTCCAGCTCCGTGTGCCTTCTTCTCTGCATCACTACTGCACGTGAAAAGCAAGACAGAGGAGCGAGCACCCCTCCTGCAGGGGAAGAGCAGCGAGCCCCTGTCGTGCACCTGTCTGTCCCTACAACCGGATGGTGTGCGTCAGGACGCGACTCACTGTGAACATCACGGGAGGGGAAACGCAAACGGAGAGGGAAAGACCATCCAGCCACTGTTTTCCTAAAACTTGTTAATGTGGCGACACACATTTACATAAGGGTATATAAGAGAACATAAAAAGGACTCACTTTTTAAAAAACAGGTCTTAGAAAAGGCTGGGCAACTCCCTGCTGAGCAGACGACAACAGATTAAACGTCAGCTAAACCTGCACCAGCAGGCCCTGGGCCTCTCCCACCAGCGGAGTCCAGGACGGAGGAGACTGGTGGGACCCCTGTACCTCCCGATCCCAAACCTGCTGCAGCCGCCTCGGCCCACTGCGTGCCAGGACCAGCAACCTCGGGATCTTTGGGGAACCTGGGCCCACCCAAGCCAGAAGCTGCAGTTCAAGAATCCCTGCTGTGATCCTCTGGGGCCCAGGCAGCAGACCCCACCTGAAACCCTTCCAGCCGGCCTCTCCTTACCCGCCAGGCACCCACAGTTCCCTGCCCGCCTACAGAGAAAGTGATCTCCTGTCCCACGCCGTGCAGTCCGTGACCGCCATCTGCCCCGTGTCCACTTCCTACAGTGGCTGCCTTCGCAGAAGCCAGAGCCCAGCGCAGGAGAAAGGCTGAGCTGCTCTGAGAGGGTGCAGCCAGGTCACCCCAGGTAGGCACAGTGGGGGCTTCCCCATCCCTTTGTCCTCCTCCAGCTGCTCCCACAATCCTCCAGGGCAGGAATGTACCAGGCGGCTGAGACCCCACCGGCTGGAAACAGCAGCTGAGGGGGATGACTGAGTTGTGGGGGCCCCTGGTCATCAAAGGCCTGGCGGGAACCAAAAGGCACCAGCGCTGTTCCCTAGGAAGCTGGTGCCCTGAGCCAGAGGACAGACAGACGGCTGCCGGGGTCCCCGGGGAGCGGCTGGGGATTCCTGGGTGCCGCTCCACCCCCACCTCTCGGGAACAGCAGGGCCCTTGTTCCCTGAGTAACCTTCATGCCTATCCCAGATGACTCATCGGAGCCCGACAGCGCTGCGAGCAGCCCGGGGCAGAGACACAAAGCCAGGCGGAGGGCAGGGGGCCGGGCAGGGCAGAGACACAAAGCAAGAGGTAAACAGAGCAGCCTCAGAAACACAGGCGCGGGGCCAAGGGGCCCACAGAGGCGCACACTGCCGTGTGGGGGCCGCTCCCGGCGCGCCCGCCGCCCCATCTCTCCCCACTGGGTCGGGACCCCGCAGTCCAGCACGGGGAGGCCTGGCCCCACGAGCGCACTTCCGCGAACCCCACCCGGGCCTGCACTGCCCAGTACAAGCCGGCCGCACACCCCGCCTCAGGCCCCGCTCCCGCAGCACCCCCGGGCTGTGCACAGACACGCGGTCAGACCCACTGCCCGCCAGGCGCGCGGCTGTAAACACCGGGCCCCGGCGGCGCGCGTGCGCACTCCGCCCCCGACCCCGCGCAGCCTCTCCGGGAGGGGCGCGCGCCGCCGGCCACCTGCACACGCCTGCGAACGCGAGGGGGGGCCCCATGCGCGGCTGTGCTCACAAGCGCGAAAAACACACGCAGGCCCCGGGCCCACGATCCAGCACAGCGCCCACCCGCAACGCGCGGACGACCGCCGGGTGGACAAGTGGGGAGCGGGGCCGAGGACAGAGCAGCGCCCCCCACTCCGCCCCAGGTCTCGCGCCCGGCGCGGACACACCCACACCGGGGCCCGGAAGGGACGTCGGCCGCCGGGCCTGGGCTGCACGGTGACCCCGGGAGGAGGCGCGGGCCCGGCACGGCGCACCTGTGCCCAGCTTCGCTCCTGCGGGGGCTCCCAGCCGGGCCCGGCCCCTGCCGCTCGCCCGCTCGCCCGCTCCTACCTCGCGCCCCGCGGCCCGGCCACCCGGGGCCTCCCCTGCTCGGCGCCGCGGGGTCGAGTCGAGGCGGCTCCGCGCAGCTGTCGGGGGCCTGATCCGGGGACGCGGCGGGCGGGGCGCAGGGCCAGGCGCCGCCCCGCCCCGCCCCGCGCTGCCCGCCACGGCCACGGCCACTGCTTCACCCGCGCCGCCGCAGGCCCGGCCCACGCGGGACGGCGCCCTCCCCACGCCCCCGGGCTGGGCTCCCGGACCGAGGCGCGGGCGGTGCCGGACGCCGAGCAGGGCGCGGGCTCCCACACGCCCGGAGCGGTCACCTGCCCTGCCCGGCCCCCCGGACTCGGGGTGCGCGCTGCCGGACTCCCGGGACTCCCTGGGGGGCCGATCGCTGCGGGGAGAAGCTAACAACGCAGCCAGGGCGAGGCAGGTGGTGGGGCGGAGGAAGAGGATAGCTGCACCCCGAAAACCAGGCCCAACCAAAAGGATAGTGGGGAGACCCCAGGCCGGGTGGACACGACATGAGGACCCGCAGGCCCTGGAGGCTCCGGTGGGCGCCGCGCCCCGCACCCCAGCTGTCGCCCCGCCTCTCCCCACACCCTGGCACCCCGCACCCCCACACCTGCCCTTGCCCGGGCGCGCGCACCTCCGCCTAGGGCAACTCACAGCTGATGCAAACTCAGCCCGGGGCAGCTCCCAGCGGCAGCCCCAAGAAACAGACCCAAGTCCCAGGCGGGCCAGGCCACCGCAGCCCGACCAGGAAGCGCCCGGCCCTCCGGAGAAGCCAGGCGTCCCGCGAGCGCCATTCACAAACCCGAGGGCGCTGTGGCCGCCGAGGGACCTCCAGGGACGGCCCCGGGCCGGGAGAAGGGTCTGTCGGCCTCCCGCAGCCCCGTGGCACCTACCCCTCCGCACCGCCGCTGGGAGCCCGGGACCTGCAGCCCGGCCGGGCGGAGCCAGCTGGGGGCGGGGCCCGCGCTCCGGGAGCCTCACCTGGCGGCCCGCCCCTCGGCGGCGGCGGAGCGGCTGGGGCACAGCCCGGAGGACAGCCTGGCACCGGGGCGGGACACGCCACACCCTCAGCCCACGGGGGCCCTAACCGCGCAGAAGGGCCAGCTGGGGACAGCAGAGGAAGTCGGAAACCTGCGCCCCGCTGCCGGCTCCCCGGGAGGAATTCCCAGCCGGTGATGCCCACGCGCCCCTGCCCAGGGCTGGACCAGGAGACGCTGCAGGGCTGGGACCCGGCGGAGTCAAGTGACATCCGAAAGGGGGCTGGAGCCGGCTGGAATGCAGGGCCTGGAGCCGGGATGCTTAGGGGCCAGAGAGGGAAATCCCAGCCGCCCAGGGCCACCGCGCGCGAGGAGCCAGCAGAGCCTGCCCAGCTGCCCCGGCCCCCAGAGCCCACATCCCCACGCTGCGCCAACCCCAGGGCACCAGGCCCCTCCACTGCCCCCAGGGGTGCCGGACAGGGCTGCCCTGCCCTTCGGACCAGTGGCCTCTGCCGCCCAGCCAGGAGAGGATGGGCAGCTGAGAAGGTGGGCAGAGAAGCTGGCAGGAGAGAGGAGAACCGCTGAGGGCCACCAAGGGGCGGCCAGGCAGGACGCGAGGGGACGGAGCAGGTGGGATGCACACGCACACACATGCTGCAGGCCTCCTGCCCTGTGAGGCAGCTGCCCCGGGAGCAGGTCGGGTCAGCAGCTGGGGAGAGCAGGAAGCCACTGGTGGGGGGCAGAGCGAAGGAGCAGAAGGGCCCCCGGGATAAGCCCCACCTCAGGGCCACTGAGGACAAAGGGGAAACTGAGGCCTGGACGTGAGAGGGCACATGGCTCTGTGGGAGCAGCGGGCAGAGCTGAGCTGGGGGCAGCCTGGGGGCGGAGGGAAAAGGGACACCGGGGGTCAGATGGGGACGAGGCTGAGGCTGCGGCAGGCCAGGGCCTCAGGAGAAGCCTGGACGGGGCCGGCTGGGCCAAGCGAGCGGGGCGCCCGGTGGGCACAGAAGGAGAGTCAGCAGCAAAAGGCGTCGGGGTAGTGGGAGAGAAGAGGCTGGGGGGGGCAGCTTGGGGCAGGGAAGGAGGCACACAGGACCGGGCAGAGGTGGGCACCGAGGGAGGACAATGGACTGCGGGGGGCCTGCGGCCTGCTGGGGGGATCCACCTCGTCCCGCCCTGCAGTCACAGCGGCTCTGTCCTCCCTGTGGGCCGTCCCGGCCCCCAGCCTGGATGCGGCACGTGGCCCCCTTGTCCCCTCCTCTGGCCGCCTCGCCTACCTCCAGTGGCCACCAAGTCCCTCCCACAGCGGGAGGGCGGCGACTCCTGGCCTTCTGCTCACCTCCAGCTCAGGCTTTTCCTGGGTCCTGGTCACCCCAGTCTCAGGCCTTTGGGGTTCCAGCTCTGGAGCTGCCGAGGCTGCCTGGCTTTGTCCAAGCGTCCGGGGGCCGGGGCCCAGGAGCAGCTGCCCGGGCCAGCTGCGGCCGGCTTCAATGTGACCATGGCAACCCAGCCCGCTCCCCTCACTGAGCCTCTCGGCCCCCGCAGAGAGGGAGGGGACAGCCAGGCGGGAGAAGGGGAGAGGCGCTGAGAACTGTGAGAGGGAACAGAAGGAGCCCCCAGACAAAGGGACCCCAGACAAAGGAGGCGCGGAGGCCGCACGGCACCGAGAAGCTGTGGTGCGGGCAGCGGCATTTGGCGTCGCAGACATGGAACGGGGGCTGGGGGGGACCAGGGTGGGAGAAGACAGACAAAAAGTGACCCTGGTGTCCTTAGGAGCCTCCTTCCGGGTCCCCAGCAGTGCCCTTCCTACTCCCAGGGTTTTGCTTTGCATCTTGGGGAGAAGCCGAAGCTTCAGCCGGCCGCCCCGTGTCCCCCAGCGGAGAGCTGCTCCCGTAGCACCAGGCCACAGGAGGTACCTGGGGCAGAAGGCGCCCGGGGCCAGGAGCAGCCGCCCCGTTAAACCGCACTGTGGGACAATGCGCCCCAGCTCTTAGTCTGGATCTGTGACCACCGGAGGCCCCGGAGTGCCTGACTGGGCTGAGGACGAAGGCCTGACGTTTGTCCCTCGAGACGCAGGAGAGGAAGCCAAGCACCAGATGGTGGGGGAGGCTTCCCCGACCCGCGCTGTCCCCCACCGGCTCCCTCCGGCTGGGCAGTCTGGGTGGCAGCGGCACCGCGCCTGTCACAGGCGGGCCTGGCTGGTGGAGCAGCCCCCAGCGTCCCTGACCTCGGCCTCCTCGGCAGCCTGTGGATGGTCACTTGGCTCCTGAGTTTCCCTCTTCTCGCCCCACCAGCCGGTAGCATCCAACCCCACACCACAGCCGAGAGCTGCGTGACGGCGCAGGGCTGCCCCACGGGCCCACAGCCACCTCCGGGAGCGGGCGTGTGCGTTTACACCATCGCACAGGACAGGCTGGGGCGGTGCAGGCGGAGCTGGGGGCTGTGCGGCCAGGTGCTCCTGTGTGCTTCCGGGAGAGCGTAGATCAGGATAAGATCTGCAGGACTGGAAGCAAGGCTGGCCTGGGGCGGCGTCCGCAGGGCGTGCAGGCAGTGGGCCAGAGAGGCCCCTGTGCCTGTGTTAGTGTGAGGCCTGTCCCAGAGTGAGAAGGGCCTGGGGGTCCTGAGCCAGAGGACAGACCCGATTCGTGTTCTTCTCCAGACCGGCTTCTGGCAGCAGCCGGTGGGGTGTGCTGTTGGGGCAATGGCTGTAGTGCAGGGGGCATTGGGCAGCCGAGTCCCGCCAGCCCGTGTCCCCAGCGCCAAGAGAGGGGTCTCCCTGCCCTCGTGGTGGGTGTGGCCAGCGCTTCCTACAAACAAAGCCAGGCCTGGAGAGGTTGGGACTCGCCTTGGTCCCTGGCAGGTTGCCGCTTCCCGCCCGGGCCTTGGCTTTCAGAGCGGGTGAGCCCTGCGTCCCGGAAGCCTGGCCTTGGTGGGCTTCGCAGTGGCCGCAATGAACCACGAGGCCACTGGGAGGCGCCCGCTGCACAGGTGACCCGGGCCAACTGCGGGGAACGCGGAAGGCCACACCGGGCGTTTGGCCTTTGTTTTTCTTTTTGTTCTGGTTTTGAGACAGGGTCTTGCTCTGTAGCCCCAGCTGGCCTCAAACTCACAGCATGGCCCAGATGGCAACGACAGCCTGTGCTCCCACACCCCGCCAAGGAAGGCCGGAGGTCCGCAATTATCCAGGACGAATTGGGGCGCGGTACCCCGAACTCAGTAGCAGAGGTGTTACTGTCGAGGGGCAGAGCCGGCCTCTCCGTTGCTCTTCTGTCCCTGGAGAGCCGGTGGTCCACCACAGCCCTCAGGTCGGCAGAGCCCGGCTGGGCCCAGCTCTGTCTCAGCCTTGCGGACTCCTCCTACCTGCCGGAAAGGCGCCCATGCCGGGGTGCATGGCAGAGCAGGGATTCAAACCCGAGGCCTCCCGCACACACAGTATCACTGAGCTGCGGCCTCAGCCCAAACCTTGGTCTTTTTGACTCCAGGACCGAGCTGGACTCACTCTGGCGAAGTTCTGGAGGTCTGTGTAATCTCCTGCTCCTTCAGAGTCCTTGAAGATCTTGGGACCTGGCCTGTAACTCTTCTAACTTCCTTCATCTCCCAAGAATACTAGAACCCACATTGTTCTTGTTTGTGTACAGAAAAAGCACCGAGATCCAAAATTGGCAAATGAAAGCCAAGCACGGTGGTGCACACCTGTAATCCCAGCCCTTGGGAAGCTGAGGCAAGAGGATTACCACAATTTCAAGGCTACCCTGGGCCACACAGTGAGCTCAAGGCTAGCCTGACTTACATAGTGAGACCCTGTCTCAGAAAACCAAAATGCAACAAACGAATAAAAGGCAAATGATTTACTTAAAGCCATGTTGGAAGTTAAGTCAGGGCAAATCTGCAGTGTTTCGCTAACTAGGGTCTCTGAACTCCTGCAGAACCGTGAATATGTCCATGAGAATGATTAATCCCATGTTTTAATGTCCCCGTAATTGTTGAAAACAGTATTTGAGCGTGGGTGACGGCCTGGGCCTGTGTGTGCCTGTCTGGCTTGCGCTGTGTTTACCCGCTAGCGTTCCCATCGCCTTGGCTGTGTCTGCGCAGGGAGGGCAGCGGGCAAGCACTGACTTATCTCTCAGCAATGGGAGCTGACGTGTGAAAGGGAAGAGTCGGTCTCGCCCGGCACGCGGAGAAGTACAAGGTCCAGAGAGGCCGTCCGGAGCGCCGCGCCTGCAGCCGGCAGCAACCTCCTTTCAGAAAAACAGCTGTGTTCATCTGTTTAATTTTTAAGTTACCTTCCCTCTTTTGCTTGTATTAATTGCTACCTTGTTTTGGTTTTGTAATGCTTTACACACTGAAGCATGGGGAACTCCTGGTAACTGGGCCTGCGCTCACAGTTTGCACACACTGAAATCGTGTTTCCCAGAAAACAAGGCCTACCGGAAAATCATCAACCCGGAAAACTAGAGCGCAGACACGCCAGCCCCTGTCAGCCTCTCCCGGGCTCACCCGCCTTAGAGAGCGGCCAAGAGCGAGAGAACAGCGCGGTGTAAGCAGCAGGACACCGCTGTCACCATGGTAACCACCAGCTAGGGCTTATTTTGCACTTCGGTCTTATTTTCAGGGAAACATGGAATTTTAGAAATAGCTTAAGTCCATGAAAATTGTTTTCCTCCAAAAGCATTAATCCAAAAAAAAAAAAAAAGCTTTCATCCTCACAGTGGGACTAAACCAAAACTTCAGGAGTCTCCGAGAAAGCTGCCATAAATACGTAAACACAAGCACGAGCCAGGCACTTGCATGCAGGTCGGGGCGAGTTACACATCACCCAGACGTGCTCCCGAGACTCGCCGGAGCTGTCCTGGCCCGCAAGGCCCCGGTCCAGGGAGTGGGAACCTGCGGCTCCTGGGCTGCTGAGTGTCGGGGAGGGCAGGGGCGACTCCAAGTGAGGGGTCACGGGACAAGCAGGGGGAGTGTGCAGGACAGCACTGAGATCGAAGTGAGGCTGCGTAGACTCTTCCCCAAATAAACGTGCACAGATTTTAAAAGGAAATGGCGTTAGGTAGAAGGGAAAAGTAGGGTCTCAGAATCCTTGAGCTGTAAGTGTCAGCCGCTTCAACAGAAGCCCTGGAAGGTTCCGGGTTAATTCTGGGGCGTGGTGATGCTGAGGACATGGCTTCTCTCCACCTTCTTGTACCCCACTCTGCATGTGGAGCGTCCCCCCACAGCACTCCGAGGCAGTG
>RJWM01031919.1:0-21909 GCA_004363535.1 Dasyprocta punctata | reverse complement strand
GAATAACCTTTTAAAAATTCTCAAGTGAAATATCCTGTGTCTAACCAACCTAAGGAATTATGAGAAAAGTGTGACTACTGGTAACTAGTCCTAGAATGAAGAACATAAAGGAAAAGGGATCAAATCACCGAAAGTCAAAAACAGTTTGTGATACTGTGAGCGTTCGTACAGGACTTCATGCTCTTCTTGTAGATTTGTCTAGACAGCACATAGCTCAACAAAATAGCTTACAAATAACTTTTTAAGATGAATCCTATTTTCTCCATTAATTTTTGCTTTTTAATGAAATAAAGGCTTAAAATTATTAAACCTTATTGTAAAAATAATTTACCAAAGCATATCTCTAAAGCTTTGTATAGATGACTTCAAATATGGTGAAGTAGGTGTTTACTGAGGGTTCAGGGAACTTTACATTAGTACTTCCTGAATTTCTTGCATATCCCCTCTGATGTTGTCCTAGAAGATAATGTATACATACATAAATTTGTTGGCAACATTCAAACTATAGGCTTGATTAATTTCAAATATGAACAGACTCTCACTTAAAATCAATTGACACCTTCATCATTAAGCTGAATAACAAATGTCACACACAATTTTGACTCTTCAGGTTAAATATCAAGATCCCCAAATAAATCTCAATGGAGCTATCATAGATGGCTTTACTGAAGACTGCATTGATAATGAACTTCACTCATTCTTTTTATACTTCAACATGGAGAACTATGTGAAAGGTGTTCAGCTGTATTTTTCTTTGTTTACTAAAAATAGTGGTGTATAAACATGTATGGTATTCAGGTATACATTTATTTCAGAAATATTCACACTCTCTAGATTCCACTGTGTCATATGAAAGCTGTTGTTGTCCCTTCGTAGTTGCCAAATGACATTTTCAGGACATGGATTAAAACACAGATCTTGTGAGTAAAAAGCTCTAAAGTACATAGCAGCTATTAATGCTGCACTAAACTAATTCCCAATAGAAAACAAGCAATAAAAAAGCCAAAGGTGGGAGAATTTCAGTGAATACAACCAGAATGAAATCATATCACATGGCCTATGAAAGTCTTAAAAAATAAAACAGTTGGAAGGCAAACAAAACAATTACAGATCTCTTGTTTGAGAAAATTTAATCAAGTGAGTTTTCTTATATCAAGTTGTGATAGATTCACTTTGATTTATATTATCAACAGAACCATAAGCTGTTTGCTTTACTTTTGAACTTGGTATCTTCCACTACCTAGATTTAGGCATCCTGAATGTAAATCATACGTTCCTGAAGGCCTGGGAGCACAAGCAGTTACAATTCATCTTGTAAATACTGTTAAGTGTTTCAAGGGTTCCTCCACCCAGTTGAGGTGAGAATTCACCATCTGCTTTGAAACTGTATAAACAGTCAAAACCACATGTAGTTGACTCACATAATTCTTTCAAGGAGAAACGAAGCCCTGGGCCACTGAATGTCAAAGCTACTCATTGCTCAGCATAGTTGAATGCAGAATCAGCAGTGCTGCGAGACAGGTTTGAAGGTGAGTGACTGCGCAGGTCGGAAGCCAAGAGTCTGGGCGGTAGGCAGTGATTAAAAAAAGAAACATTCATACATATTATTTGTTAAAACCAAACACACAGAAGAATAATGATTTCCTTCCTAAATTAACTTTCCTTGTACCGATGAGTTAAAAAGAACAGTGGCAATGGATTGATGATTCTGAACTGCCACTTAAACTTCTGCATAAAGAAAATAGAATGATGAAAAAGGTTTAAATGACTACTGCCATCACTATCCAACCCCACATAAATTATACATACATACATACATATAGAGAGATTATATATAAATTATGAATACAAGTTGATTTAAAAAGATACACAGATTAAAAATTAATAAACCAACTATGTCCACCACATCACTAGAGTAACAGAAATTGACTTCTTACATGACCATCTGAAGGGATCCAGATTAAGAAAAAAAAAAAAAACTCCATGATTTAAAGCCTCGGGGAATGTTCCTATGGAAAAACAGCAAATGAATAAATATTTGTTAAAGAAAAAAATCTAAGAAAATAAAATAAAGAAGGCAGAAACCTGTGGTTTTTAAACCAAAACCATTTGCTTTCCTGTCCCTGTTCAGCAAGATGTAGTCTCCACTCAGGTTTCCACATTTAAGAACACAAGACTCTTATTTCCTTTGTTCCAGTTTGAAGACCTTTCTTCCTGGGAGGATTAGGCTGCTAGCATTACTTTGTTTTCCCAGCTCCTTATTGCTGAAGCCAAGCCCTGGGTAAGAATAAGAAATGAGAGGATCTCTTCAAATGCCCAGTTCCCTCTTAAGGAGCAAAGTTCTGCTTTGCGTGTGGGAAGCTGAGATTATGGGCCCTGATCACCCGTCTCCTGGCTTGCAAGTCATGTTCAGCACATGAAGAAGCAAGTTAAGACGACTTCGAGATGCTTCTTCACATCTCCCCTCCACCAAATGCTCAGCTTCTGGAGTTGGGATTTCTCTCAGAGAGAAGTTTGCCACTATTGCCATCCACCAATCTAGAGCTTGGGGGCAGGGAAGTAGACAAGCATGTCAAAAACTAGGCCGCATCTCTTCTCATCTCAAACGGACTAACTTCATTCGTATCACATTTTGGAGAAGTTCAAACTTAAGGGAGCTCTCAAGAGCCAGAGATACGGTGAGAGGCCACTGAGAGAAAATATCCAAGATACAGTTTAAATTGTGTGTAGGCTAATTTTCAAGAGAGAACTATGCAATAAGATAGCTGGGAGGCACCATGCTCGGGTAAACCACCGCCCCCCCCAAAAAATCCAAAACTGACTTCAAAAATCTCCTTCAAAGGAGATCGGAATATTTTGTAGAATAATTCATGTTTCAGGATATTGTGGACAATAGGGAAATCACCGAGCAATTAGTGAAATTTGACAGATAACAGTCATAAGGCAGGAGGAAAACAGAGTTGCACCAAATCGTCTGTCATTCTAGGGTGACTTTGAGCAAATCGCAGTTGTGATTTGTTAAGGAAAAACTCAGAATTTTCACACCCAGGGGATGGGTGGACCTCACTACAATCATCTAGCCAGTCACTTGGTTAAAAAAACAAGCAAATAATAATAACAAACCCCTAGGAGAGGATGGGGATAAGTTACCAGAGGTGCAAACAATGTTTTCTAAAATGTCTAGTTTTAAATGAAAAAGTATGAAACAAGGAAGTGTAATCCACTAACCAGAAGAGCAAACCAAGCAACGTAAACTGCCTATGTGAACAATAAAATAGCGTATTTGTCAAGGAAAGATTTTAAACACTATAATTAAACACGGAGCTGCCAACTAAAAGCTTTATATCCAGCAAACCTATATTTAAAAGAATAAAGGTTAAATAGTGCTTCCCTGGTAAATAGAAAGTAAAATAATTTTCAGGTAGCAATCTTGACTTATATGAAGTATTAAGGGAAGCACATAGCCCAAAAGCAAGTGATCCCAGAGAGTAACTCAAATATCCAAGAAAAGGCACCGATAAAGGTAATTAAGTAATTATATAAAACAAAGTAAGAATGGACTTCTTCTTCCTTCTCTTAACAGATTTTAAAAAACAATTACAATTATATAAGATGACAGAATATTTTTGGTTCTGTAACATAAAAACTTAATGAACATGTTTTTCAGTAACAGCACAATGAAAAGAATGGAATAAAACAACACTGAGCTAAGGGAATGACTCTGTATAACAAAGTAAACACTATAAACTTGCAATTCTGTGTTTGTAATATTTGGAGATGTAACCTGTATAATAAGAATACCACAAAAAATAAAATTATACAGAAACATTTATGTATATCATTGTAGTTGAGATGATGTAACTCTTATACTAAATCTAATAAGATCAGATGAGTATACTGAACCTTAGAACAACTACTAAAACAAAAAATAAGGTTGAAAACATCACAAAAAGTAAATGTGTTATTAGATAGTAGTCACTAATGAAAAGAAAGAAATAAAACAGGATAAGGGGAAAATAATACAAAGTATAATGAAAACAAAAAGTAAAGTACCAGATATAAATTCACCCATATCAATAATGGCATTCATCATACACAAAATAATCTGAACAAAAGGCAAATCCTATAGACTGGATTTTAAAAAAAGAACATGATTCAACTATGTGTCACCTGTAAGAGACCCAATTTTGATTCAGAGTTGCATAAAAATAAAAAAAATTAAAAGGTGGCAAGGATATATCATGTAAACAATAATCTCAAAAAGTCTGGAGTTGCTAAAAGGGTACCAGACAAAATAGACTACAAAGCAAAAACTATTAGAAATAAAGAGAACAATTATGACTATTAAAATTCAATTAAGAGCTGGGGATATAGCTTAGCGGTACAATGCCTGCCTGGCAAGCATGAGGTCCTGAGTTCAATTCCTGGTGTAAAAAAAAAAAGCCAGTTAGAAAGATAATTATGCATGTATCTGAGAATAGAACACAAAAGTCTTTGAAAGAAAAGCTGAGAGAAATGAAAGGAGAAATAGACAATCAAACATAAAAGCTGGAGAATTCATTAGTGCACTTTAATAATGAATAGGGCAAATAGACAAAAGATCAACAAGGAAATAGAAGACTTCAGCAGTATCACAAACCAGATCTGACAGACATCTAGAGGACAGTCCATCCAACAATATAATGTATATTCACCAAAATTGCACATGGAACACTGACAGCATCGAACATATACTAGTCCATAAAGGAAACCTCAGTAATTTTAAACATAATGTATATTGTGTTCTGCAACCACAGTAAAATGAGATTAGAACTGAGTAACCAGAAAACAATTGGGGAACTCACCAATATGTGGAAATTGAATAGCATGTTTCTAATGAATCTTAGCTAAGCGTGGTAGCACATGCCTATAATGCCAACACACTGGCAGGCTGAAGCAAGAGGATCACAAGTTGTAGTCCCATATGGGCAACTTAGTGAGACCCTGTTTCAAAATGGAAAGAAAGAAAGAAAGAAAGAAAGAAAGAAAGAAAGAAAGAAAGAAAGAAAGAAAGAAAGAAAGAGAGAAAAGAAGGACTTGGGATATAGCTCAGTGCTAGAATGCCTCTGAGTTCAGTCCCTACTACTATAGAAAGATGAGAGAGACAGAGACAGAGAGAGACAGAGAGGCAGAGAGAGAGAAGATATCTGAAATGGATCAAAGAATAAATCAAACATGAAACCAGAAAATACTTTTAGAGATGAATGAAAAGGAAAATGCTAGGTAGTAAAATATGCAGAACATAGCTAAGCAGTCATTAGAGGAAAATTTATAAATATAAAAAATATAGTAAGAAAGAAGAAAGATCTCAAATCAATAATCTAACTTCTTAGCTAAAGACACTGGAAAAGGACAACATTCTTTTTTAATTCATAAAGTTATTCTTCTCTATATGGCAATTTACAAACTTCCTAAGTTAACACCAGAGCTAAAAATTTAAAATGACTTCTGCTTGTCACAGATTCTTCTTTATTATGCATTTCATAGAAAATCAGTTTTTATTGTTCCTGAGATGATACAGTAAATCTCTTAGATGATACAGTAAATCTTTTAGATTAGTAACTTGAAAGAATGTGTTCATATGTGCACCTGATTAGTTTATATTTTGGTTAATTCTCAATTGTGAAATTTAATGCACTTGCAAAATGAAAGTTGCTAATTTTTAATTTTGCATTTCTATCACATGTTCATTTGGACTTCAGAGTAGCCCTGCCACACTACTTGCTCCCTGCTCTGTCCCCCAAATGAGCAGATGAGTTTTCCCTACTGTGTACTAACTCACATTATATTCATTTTTCCCAAGAAAGAAACATTATCTGAGATGTTTTTGGAATAAAATGTGTTTCACTTTCAAATATATTTGGAAAATGTTTGATTTAATATTTCCTTATTTAGATATTTAAAATACATTTAAATGCACTAAAAGATCTTGTTTATTACTTGTTTATCACCATTTGGCCAAATGTATTTGACTCTGTAACTTTATAATCATATAATACTTTAAACATACTGTGGGAAACAAGAGTTTATATGCATCCTTTCTACTAGAAAGATGACTTTGTATCTATTAGACTTGTATCTGTATGTACAGGCTGGATTCAAATCATGACCTGACTACTTCAGACTTCTTCTTTTGAAGTTATTAGCAATGCATTTTGTTTCTAGTGTTGTCTTGGCTTGAGTTAGAGTAAAATTTTTTCAAGGACAAAGATTATTATATCCTTTCAAAGCTTCTGTTGTTTGATATGTCTGTAGTATCTGCACATATACAAAAACAATCTGATCTATCCACGTTTGGTTATTAATTTTTCTTTCAGAGCGATTTTTTATCCTGAACATGAAAGGCTGTATAACATAGAAATAGAGAGCTTATATAGATATTCATATTCTCACTTCTCACACAACAAAAGAAGTCCAACATTAAGATGTGGGTTATGAGTCCTGTAACAAATCTGGGATTGAGTGGTTGACTGCGTGACTTCCATGAATATTATCTCACGTCTTCCCTTTTGAGAGTGAATATGAAATCTGGTTTATACTGTCATTTCCTCCAATATCAAACAAGTTATAAATAACATCATATATCAGAAACAATTTTAAGATAATTTTTTTTTCTAAATAGCAAGTGGAATTCTATCATTAAGAACATTCTCCTAACTAGTTCTCATCTTTGGTGCAAAGTTTGGTCCAAATGATGTTCTTAAAGAGATCTAGAAAATGTTGCCTGGTCTAGTCCTGCTGTTTTTATATTTCAAGATGCTATGTGTTAAGCACCAAGCAGTGAAAAAACGCTGGGCTTGGAATCAAGGTGAATGGGTTTTCTGGGAATAAATTTGTGTAATTTGAGAAAATTCTCTAGATCTCTATAAACTTCATTTTCCTGGAGTATAATATAATGAGACTAAAATTTCCTTATTTATGCCCAAGTTGAATGAGATAATGACTGTAAAAGCATTGTAAAATGTTGAAACCTAAAAATAATGTAAGGAATGAACTTCAATATGCTTCATGCATTTTCCACAATGCTTGCCTAATAAGACATCAACTATTCGGTGGATGGTTGCTGAATATTCCCTTCATGTCCCTCTTTGTCTGTTTTCAGTGTTTACTTCCTCTTTATGCCTTCACAGAAGTCAAATTTTCTTCTATGTCTGTGTCTAGTGTATAGAAAATTATTTCCTGTGGACCAAGAAGCAGTGTTGTCATTGGAAATTAAGAAATACTTCATGTAAACACAGCATCACCTGGGACTTGAGCTTTTTTCTCCCTAGGAAGAGGGCCAAAATTTTCCAAGCATCGTTGAGACTTTCAGCATTCAGGTAGGTAGGAGACCCTTCACACAAATTCCCTGACAGTTGCTAGATTCTCATGAGAATTAAATGTCTGCCACAATTCTGAATTAGGTTAGTAACAGTGTGCTAAACCACAGCTGGCTGCCTGAGTCCAACAAACAACCATGGTTATACTCAGGCTGTCCATAAAAACAGAAATCTTAAGAAAAGAGATCCTTTCCTGCAGGCTCCATAACCACGTGCTCCCTGTAACCCCTGCCTTGGCTTATAAAGCTTCCCAAAGCCTATCTTATTCCCATACAAGAAATTTCTGTCTTAGATTTCTTATCACCACCTTGCTAACTCCTTCAGAACTGGGACTGTGTTTTTTTCTTTTTCTTTTCCCAATTGTTTAACATGGCACCTGGAACACAGTAAACATTTCAATGGAAACAGCATATGAAATTATCTTGCAAGGATGGATTGCAAGCAGGTAGAACCTGACTCAAGTTATATGGTTTTCATATGGATCCTTTTCTATAGAAAAAAATTTTTTTAAATCTTAGAAGAAATGTGGTTAGGACAGCAGGGGACAAATGAATAGCAAATAGCAGAGGAAACAGAACAAATATGATTAGTGTATAAAAAACATTCGATTTAGCCTTCTAGGACCATTCAGAGAGAAATGTAAATGTGAAATCAATTTGGGTTTTGCCTTGGTGCCAGCCTCCGGCCTACATGTCTCTGTAGTCAGCTTCCCCGGGATTTCTGCTAGAGACTGTTGACAATACATCTCGAATGTGGTGTCTTATGATGTGTGTAGGTCAGGCTTTCCTGTTCTAACTGCAGTTCACTTTTCATTTATTTGTAAAAATCAGCAAAACAAACTTTCTCGGCTGCTCTCTTGAGTACTCTTTCACTAAAGTGAAGCTAAAGATTGATAGGTTGCATTTCCTGCGATGTCACTTTTCATGTGCAAACTCCCCTCTTGCTTTAATTGATAGAATAAATAGGGAGAGATGAAGACAAATCAAAGAAGGTCAACTTTGCATCATTTGACTTGCTATCAGTCTGTATAGGTAACTAGTTCTTAGGTTTTAGCCATCTATTTCTGAATTCATAAATATATACTAGCAGTTGATGTGTTCACCTGTGCTGAATTTAATAAACATTGCTCATATCACAGTTCAATATGTTCATTTGAGAACTGCCATTTTAATATATATTACTGAATAATTACAAAGATGCCATGAATAGTATTCTATGTACACCTAGTGCCATTGCAGGTAGATTTATTAGCAGAAGAATTTCTGATAGCTGTACAATACCAAAGTCAGTATTGTCCCTTAAATCACAAACACTTCACTAGACCTCTCAAATAAGGTTTCTGATCAAAAATGTCAACTCGGTTTCTGTCTGTCCTCATGATATGTCACTCATTTAAGCAGCTACAAGAACTTTGCGATTAGTATTATCCAAAATACTAACACCCCCAAAACTCTGGAAGTATAGGAAATTGCTGAGAAATATCTGACTTTAAAATATAGATGAAGGATGAATTAAAGCATTTAGATACAGAAAAGGAAAGTGCATTTTAGAGTAATTTTTCTCCCCCATGGCTTGATCAAGTCAGACCCTCTAGGAACTTTGGTCACAGAAGATCTAAGATAGGAAATACAGTAGTAAATAGACTGGAAACATCAGTAGGCAGAAACCATTTTGAAAATTCCTAGTGATTATCATGTTAAGTAAGCCAATTTCAATACCACAAATGTGTTTGGAGGTTAAATATTCTAATTATTCTTGTGCTCTAAAGATTATATATGATTATGTTGATTATGCACAACATACCTGTGTATTTATATTAATATACACATTTTAAATGTGTTATATTTACACACATATATACGATAGGAAAGACATACACAGGGAGAAAAGATTAGAGAGAAAAGGAGACAGAGTAAATAAAGAAAGATATGAGCAAAGAAGAATGTAAATGTGAAGAAGCAGAAATATTGGTAATCAGAACAAGCAGACTTCTCTGTAAAACTCTCTCCATTTTTGAGAGAGTTTTAAGTTTTTGGTTTCTAAAATTTCAGTAATTCTTAGGTTATTTGTAAAATAAGTATTTTAAACATTAATTGCATTTATTTTTCCTTACTTACCCATCTCACCTCTCTTTACTCTCTTGCTTTTAGGAAGATGTTTCTTCCAAGGTCTCCAACAAGGTTTCCCAGATTGAATCTTTGGAGAAGTCTCGCAGAACCCATAGACCACTCAATGTAACATCTAAGTTTAATCTACTTTACTTTATTTTGTCATTTAAGTAGACTCAGTCATGATGTTTCAACATTAGGAGATTTTTAAATGGGAAACAACAATAAAACAAGATTGATCTTTTGCCAATACATGGCTACTTTCATTGACATGCCATTTTCATTTGAGAATTTCTCATGTTTCAACTTCTAATTGCACCATGGAGATCTGGGTTTGTTTACTGAAGAGAATGTACATAGACAATATGACAAGACATTGGCAGTGCAAAGTCGCTTAAGAATTTTATTTTCCCACAGGCTTTGATCTAAAAAACAGACCTTTTTAAATTCTATATTTACCAGGCATCCTTGAATTTTTCGGATTGAAATTATGAGGCCTTATTCAAGGAACTTCTGTTTGTATGTACATGTGCACACATGTGCACAGGCAAAGAAGCAACCCTTCTCATTCTACGTTTAGTTTGGGTTCTCTAACGCTCGCCTTTTCATCTCCATCTGCCTTATAGCACTTGAGCACATCATTTCTGGTCTGATATTGAACCTAAATAGCCACCAGAAATTTGACTAATATAAAATTATCTCAAATGTTGATAAATATGAAAAAAGCAGAGTAGCATATCTAAATCCAGAGGTACTCCAAGAATTGATCCTATGATGATTTTCTAGCTAAGATTAAAGATTCCCCTGTGTTGGAGTCTTTGTCTTGGTTTTGCATTTGCAGTAATACTAGACTATTTGTTTCTTGTGATTGTGACTGTCTTGATTTCCCACTCTTGTATCCCAAAGGTGTGTGACAATAAGGGGTACTCAGCATGCATTTGTGGTAGTGATAGTGATGTTTTTGTTGTAATTTTTGGTAATCTTCTTATTCAACTGACCTACTACAGAAATTTTGTAAAAGCTGCACATGAGATTTCTTTAGCTGGCTTTATGAGATAAACAGATGTTTCTCTTAGATAATTTACTCCACTTGACATAAAACCAGAGGGGAAAGAAAAGTGATATGTTTCATTAAGTCATGGCAGTCTGCCCTCTGTATTCATCAATTTATATTTTTCTAAAATTGTCTGCCAGTTAATGTGCAGAATTTGTTATAATAAATATTAATTGCTTCTAGCAATTTATCTTTCCCATCACAATCATTTCTTTGCTCTCCTTCCAGTTTCAATCTAACATGAAAGACACACAGATGTAGACTTCAGTGAGATGAGACAGGCTAGAGATTTGTAGTCAATATACCTCCCACCAATTAGGAGGAATTATGCAAACAACTCTCATCTACATTGATTAAAGCCTAGGTCTGTTTATCCTGAAAATACATTTTGTATGAAATAAAATCAGTTATAATTTTCCCTAAGATCAGTCTAGTTGGTATTTTGCATTTTTATTCAGAAAGTAGTGCTGGAGAAAAAATTGCTTTGGTTCTTCCCATTGATAGTGCACAAGGATTCAAATGTGTCATTTCACTTTAGCAGAAAGAAACCTGAAAAGCATGTAAGGAAAGAATAGATTACTCCTCATGAGTTGGGAGAGTACAGCCTTATAGTTGAACTTCTGTTTGCAAATACTTAGTAGGAATGTAAACAAATGTGTTTTAAAATGATTTAAGAAGAGTTGTGTAAGTTCAGAAAAAATACATTAATAAGCTTTTGAACAAGCTGACGGAAATTAGAGATGCCTACCAGCGATAGAGCATTCTGCCCTTCTTCTAGTGTCAGGACCCTGATTCTCCTCTGAAAACCACCCCTCCATCTATCTTAATTTTTGCAGTGCTAGTAGAACAACTTCTTTTCATAGCTCCTAGGGTGAGTCATGACTGTCCCTGGTCAATCAGAGTGACACACTTCTTTTGACTAGAACTATTATTACATAACCCAATCACAGGTCGCTGAATGCCAGTTATAGGGCATTTTTGGACATCTTAGTAGAGGGTAGCTAAGTGCTCAGCTAAGATAATTATTTTAATATAACTATCAGCTGTATTCCTATAAGTTGGGAAACTGTGAAAGTGAATTTAAGTAAAAGTAATAGAGATGAGATTAGAGGAAAATTAATTAACAATTTACTTGAATTCCTGCATGCAGCCATTTTTAAGGCTAATATGCTAAGACTTTAAAGTATTTTCTTCTTAAAATGTATTTTACATCTTGCATAAACTATATATGTATATTTATATAGATAAATAGATATTAAAATAATGCCAATTAAGTAGGACCCATGAGACATTCTTAAGTTGTCCCTTGTCAGATTCTAAACTGTCAGCCAGTGAGGTTACTGAGAGGTCAAATATGGTAACGATTTAGAATTTCCTTCTAATTTAACAAGTTAGCAAAAATCAGTAATGACTTGAGATAAGTAATGTCATATTAGTGGAGGGCAAAGACCTAATTGGAATGTACTTATTAGCTTCTGAAACAAGAAAATTTAAGATATTGATTGTTTTGTTTTGTTTCTGAGGTTTGCTCCAGGGAAAGCACACGAATGGAGTAGTGACTGGTGGAAGTAGGGTCAATGATCATTACTCTCAAAGTACCACTACCATGTACCCAGTTGCAATTTACTACCCAAGCGTAAGTTACTGACTGTTATGACTGATACATTGTAAATATCCTCATCCTGTGCAAGAGGAGGGCATAGAGATTTTGTGAGTGCTACACCTGCCCTGAAAGTAGGGTGGTGGCCTGTGTACAATACAAGGGAGGAGAAGAGGTTTTTTCCCCTTCTTGTTTTGGCTGCTGCCTTGAAGTATTGCCGCAGTGTCATGCCACCCTGTCTTGGAACTAGCTGATTATGGACTAAAACCTCCAAAAACTGTAAGCTAAATAAACCTTTCCTTCCTTCATTTTGGGTGTCAGGTATTTTGTCCCAACAACAAGAGACAAGTAACCAAGACACTGACCAAGGTTAGTCAATGCAGAGATGGATGGATGGCAAACAGTGATCACTATAAAAGAACTAGTCTGTAAAGGGGAAGGCAAATAATGAGACCAATCTCAAAATCGTTCTAGAAGAATTTGAGTCAGAACATTGAATCCAGAATACAAGTAAAAAGAGAAGATGCTTAAGACTATTCCAACTCAAATAAAACCAGATATCAGAACTTAGGGGCTCCAATAGGGGATTACAGGGCCTTAAGTACCAACAAAACTCTGCTATGCTAAGAAGCTATGCCAGCCAGCTTAGCAAAGTGGATTCAAACCACTGTGAATTCTCTAAAATAGATCATATACTAGTCCACAGAACATGCTTAAGTAAACACAAAGGAACTGGAATAATTCCATGCATATTATCAGACGCACAATAAAACTGGAAATTAATGACCAAAAAACTCCACAAGAACCCCATAAACACATGGAAGTTAAATAATACTCTTCTAAACAATCAATGGGTCACAGAAGAAATTAAAGAAGAAATTAAACAATATCTACAATTGAACAAAAATGCAAATACAAATTACCAGAACCTGTGGGACACAATGAAAGCAATCCTCAGAGGAAAATTTATAGCACTAAACTCCCATATCAGAAAAATGGAAAGAACACACACAAACAACCTAATGATGCACCTCAATTTTCTAGAAAAAGAAGAGCAAGTCAAGCCCAAAATCCAAAAAAGGGAGGAAATTATTAAGATCAGAGCAGAAATTAATGCAATTGAAACTAAGAAAATAATATGAAGAATTAATGAATTGAAGAGCTGGTTCTTTGAAAGAATAAACAAAATTAATAAACCCCTAGCCAACCTAATCAAAAAAATGAAAGAAAAAACTCAAATCCATGCAATAAGAAAGAGAAAGGGTGAAATCACTACAGACCCTGTAGAAATACACAAGATTATCAATACTTGTTTCAAAAACCTTTACTCACATAGGTTTGATAACACAGAAGAAATGGACAGATTCCTAGAAACCTATGAATTATCAAAGCTGAATCAAGAAGATGTAAAACTGCTGTATAACCTGATCTTAATTAATGAAATTGAAAACATAATTAAAACCTTACTAACAAAGAAAAGCCCAGGTCCTGACAGATTCACTGCTGAATTCTACAAGAAATTCAGGGAAGACTTAATGCCAACACTCCTCAACTCTTCAATGAAATTGAAAGGGAAGCAAGTCTCCCTAACTCATTCCTGGAAGCAAGTATTACCCTCATACCAAAACCAGAGAAAGACCCAACCAAAGAAGAAAATTATCAGCCAATCTCCCTAATCAACATAGATGCAAAAATCCTCAGTAAAATACTGGCAAATAGAATGCAGCAAGTCATCAGGAAGATTATATACCATGATCAATTGGAATTTATCCCAGGAATTCAGGAATGGTTCAACATACACAAATCAACTAATGTAACAGAGCCAAGGACAAGAATTACGTGATCATCTCAATAGATGCAGAAAAAGCTTTAAACAAAATCCAACACTCATTCATGATAAAAACCCAACAGAAAATTGGAATAGATGGTCTCTATCTCAACCTAATAAAAGCCATATATCATAAACCAACAACCAACATCTTACTAAATGGATAAAAACTGAAAACTTTCAACCTAAATTCAAGAACAAGACAAGGATGTCCATTATCACTACTCCTATTCAATATGGTTCTGGAAATATTAGCTACAGAAATTAGATAAGAGAAAGAAAGAAAAGGAATAAGGATAGAAAAGAAGTTAAATTATCATTATTTGCAGATGATATGATATTCTACATAGAAGATCCCCAAAAATCCACTGAAAGACTTCTAGATGTAGTAACCAAATTCAGTAATGTTGCTGGTTACAAAACAAGGTCAACACTGAAAAATCAATAGCATTCCTCTACACAAACAACAAACTCACTGAGAGAGAAATAAGAGAGATCACACCCTTCACTACAGCATCCAAAAAACTGAAATACTTAGGAATCAATCTAACAAAGGAAGTAAAAGATCTATACAGTGAAAACTACACTACTCGGAAAAAGGAAATCGAAGAGAATTTCAGAAAATAGAAAGACATTCCCTGTTTATGGATAGGAAGAACAAACATCATGAAAATTGCCATTCTCCCAAAATTGTTATACAGATTTAATGCAATCCCAACCAAAATACAACTCATCTACCTCACAGAGCTAGAGAAATCATCCCTGAAATTCATCTGGAACCAGAATAGACCTAGAATAGCAAAGGCAATTCTGGGCAACAAAGGTAAGGCAGGAGGCATCACAATCTCTGACTTGAAACTATATTAAAAAACTACCATAATAAAATCAGCATGGTACTGGAATAAAAACAGACTTGAAGATCAATGTAATAGATTAGAAGATACAGCCACAACTGCAAGCACACTCAGCCACCTCATCTTTGACAAAGGGGTAAAACATGTTCACTGGAAGAAAGATAACCTCTTTAACAAATGGTGCTGGAAAAACTGACTTTCCATATGCTGTAAACTAAAACTAAATCTATGTCTATCACCATGTTCCAAAATAAAGTCAAAATGGATCAAAGACCTGCATACTAAATCAGAAACACTAAATTTGCTGGAAGAGAAAATAGGTAAAAATCTTGATGACATAGGAGTAGGCAGAGAGTTATTGAACAAAATTAAGACTGTTTGGGAAATACTTCCCAGAATCAACAACTGGGATCTTGTCTTATTAAAAAGATTTTGCATGTCAAAGGAAATCTCCAACAGAGTGAAAAGAAAACCCATGAATTGGGAAAATATCTTAGCCAATTGTCTCTCAGACAAAGGACTTCAATCTAAAATATATAGAGAATTTAAAAAAATCAGGCCCCTAAAATTCAAGGACCCAGTCCAAAAATGGTCATCTGAGATGAATACACACCTCTCAGAGGAAGAAATACAAATGGCAAATAAATATATTAAAAAATGTTCAACATCAATGGTTATTCGGGAAATGCATATTAAAACAACACTGAGATTCCATCTCACTCCAGAAAGAATGGCCAAGATCAGAAAGTCAACCAATAACAAATGCTGGAGAGACTGTGAGGAAAAAGGAACTCTTCTCCACTGTTGGTGGGAGTGTAGACTGGTGCAACCACTGTGGATATCACTGTGGAGAGTCCTCAAAAAGATGTGGTATTTTTATACAATGGAGTACTGGTCAGCTACCAAGAAAGATTGCATTGAGAATTTTACAACTAAATGGACATGACTTGAGACCACACTCACAAGTGAAATAAATCAAACTCACATGTAAATATAGTATTGTCTCCCTAGTAGAAGAAACTGAAGCAGTATATATGATCCAAAATGTACAATAAATACTGTGTAAGGGTAAGAAGCTGCTCAAAGAGCAAATGTAACTGGGAAAGGGGAAAGGAGGAAAGAAGGAAGGGAAAAGGAAAAAAACATAAATTTGTATACATGTATACATAAGATAGCTAAAATGACTATACTACTAAACATATTAGTTATTGAAAAAGAATAGTTAATACTCATATGATTAGATCAATTTTACAAGTCTATATCTGTTAATCTAAACAACCCTTTTGAAGGTAACAATATGCAATATTGCAACCATTGTCAAATTCCTACCGTTTTGTTTTGTAAAGCTATAATGTTGCTGTTGTGGATATGCTGTTGTGGTTTGTTTGTCTCTTTCGCCTTTTGTCTTTCTTTTCTGTATCTTTTTTTCTCTTAAATAAAAAAAGAAGCACTGTGAAACTTTTTACTAAGTCCAACTTAAAATTCCTTAATTTTCTTTCTGAATTTACTTTTAACAGACAATGCATTTACATAGTGCAACATTCCAAAAGAAAAAAGTAATTTATAGTAAAAAATAATCACTCTTACTACCTCTATTCTCAAATACCCAGTTTTTGTTGTCTGTTGTTTCTATATCATTCTATGGAATTTTGTGTTATGTAAGCAAACATGTATGTAAATATAGGCATATGTACGTGTACTCACATGTATAATTTTATGAGTACTTTATCAATATATATTATACTTTTATCAATAAATCATGTAATTAATTTATATTGTTACATAAAGAACTTCCTCATATTTTTTGATGCCCACAGATGCAGCCTGGTGTATTTAGCCTCTCCTATCCTCAGGAAATTGAATATTTTCTGTATTTAAACTTTGTCCGCAAAACCTCGATGTAGAAGCATATCCAAGTTATTCTGTGTATTCAGTTTATGTGTATCATATATTTCTGAAGTAAAATTCTAGAGTCAAATGATGCATGTTTATTATTTTGAGAGATGTTGCCAAAAGACTTTCCAGAGAGGTCGTTAACAAGGTAATATTTTAATAAAGTTTCATGTTTCCCCATTTGCTATATTAAACATAATTCATGTTTAAATATAGTTTTAAAATATTTGCCAATCGAAGAGTAAAATGGTACTTCCATACAGTTTTGAATCACAGTTCTATTATTATGAGATAGACGAAGGTTCTTTGTGCATACTTAAGAGCCACCTCCATTTTCTATTGTCTAGGAAATAGTTGTTAATTTCTCCAGAGGGCTGTTGGCCTTCCTCTTATGTACTGCAAGAACTTTTTCTCAAATAAGAAGGTAGTCCTTTAGAGTCTTGTTGTTTCATACCCCCTTGCCTTTGTTTCTTCTACTCTGAATGATGTTTATCTCAGCTCCTCCATTGCATGGTCTTACAGAGCCAGTGAACAAGGTTCATGACCTCTGGCTCTTTGCTATTTGCATCATGTCTCCCCTTTCTCACTCCTCCTTGCCCAGTGAGGGTTCAAGAGAGGCATGTCCTACACTAACCTTCTTGACATACTCCTTGAAGTTTGGTGTTTGAAAATGAAATTTCCTCCATTGGCCTCACTGAGATTGCAACCTTTGCCTTACTTACTGTAACCCAGTATCTAATCAAACACATAACCTAAGCTTCATAAAGGGCTGAATACAATAATTTTGATACGAAAACAAAATTCTGTATAAATGAATGCGTATGCAAATTATAAAATCATCTAGATTGTTACAGATGTAAGGATCTCTTCTATTTCCTTCCTCAACCCCAGAAAACTGTTAAATGGGCTCAGGTTTTTTCATTAGTAATAAGTCTTATATTTTAAAAGTAGGGATGGGGATTTAGCTCAGTGGCATAAGTGCCTGACTGGCAAGTGCAAGGTTGTGAGTGGTCCCCAGTACAAAAAAAAAAAAATATATATATATATATATATATTAAATAATCATCTTCAGAAAATCTACATCTCCCTATATCCTCCATTTATTCCTAACTTTAGAACACAATATATTAGGACTATAGAAGAAAAAACTTTAGTCTAATATTCTATTTTTAAAAGGAGAATGCAGAGAGTATTGTTGTTCTAATACAATTTAACAATATAAGTACTTTATTCCTCTATTTGCCTATTTTATGCATATAAAGATCTGGTTAGTGCTGATACAGAACCTTATACTTCTTTTCTCTTTGTTATTAAGAATTTTAAATAGTTTTATTACTTTTTCTTTCTAAGTGTATGGACATTTGCTTTCCATCGCCACAGAAAATGTGAGGGAGGAGAGATGAGAGAGAGAGAGAGGGAGAGAATGGAGAATGCAGAGACAGCCACTCTGCAACCAGATTCTCTAGACTACATCTTTAATATAATAAAACTTCAACCCATGTGTTTTGTTTTCATGAATGTATCCCTGGAAAAGTGTGTCTGAGTCAGGCTGCATTTAAAAAGTCAGGTCAGTGAAGGTGGTACAGGGAGATACCAGGCCAATGTGCCAAAAAGATGTAAGCATAATTCAACCAGTTCATTTTCTGACATTTAAAAAATTTCCTTATGACTTTTAAATGCACTTCTTTATTGATGCAAAACCTGATGATATAAATAGAAATACTATTTTAAAGTATGTTTTTTATAAATTCATTGTGATTATGAACCTTCTGTTATCCTTTGTGATGCTTAAAAAGAAAGTCATTTAAAAACTTCCATTATTTTTGTAAAGTGTACCAAGCAACATGGCCAGTCTGATGTATAGAACCACTAAAACTCTAAGTCATCCAAATTAATGGCATTAAGAAATGGGGCACATATCTCTTTACTAAGTTAGATTTAGAATGAGTCACAAAAAGAATGCTTTTAAAAAAGGAGTGTGACTCAAGACCGTAACACTCAAGCTTATTATTAAAACGATCCAACTCCCAATAGTAATCTATTCAATGCTTAAGAACTGGATACACTTATTCCCTCTGGTGGTGGTTTTCAACCAAGGCTGGGCTTGTATACTCAACCAACATGGGACATTTGGTAATGTCTGAGGATAGTCTAGTGAGTAGAAGCCAGGGATTCTCTTAAACCTCCTACAGTCACAACACAGCCCTCCACAGCAGTAATGCATGCTAACATGTCAATAGTACATGGTCGCAAAGTTCTCATTTTCAGGAATTCTCATTTAGTTGTAATGTGTAGTAATGGGTGATACAGTTAATTGAAACTATTCGTGTTGCTTTGATTTTAACTGGAAAACTTGCATTTAATTTTCTTTCAGTTATTACCATGTTGAAAATTAACCACTTGGTGACATAATAAAAAATTACAACACAAATAATTTTAAGAGTATTTAATTAGTTTAGGAAGTTACTCAAATCCCTACAGCTGGTATTTAATGTCCCCATTTGCTAATGCCACAATATAACTTCTGCAAAACTTTAATAATGAATCAACTTTATAATGAAATTAAGTGTGAAGCATTTCATTTTTATTCCCACATTAATCGATTTCCTTTTTTAGGTAAAATCTTAATTGTATGTTCATTGAGATGCAATCTTTTAAGATCTCCCATTTATTAGAAACAGTAAGATTTTTAAAGTGACTTTCTTTAATCATTATTATAAAATATCATTTTTACTCAAAACTTAAAGATAACGTAAGTCTAAAGACTTCTTTATAAGAAAACTCTGGTCCATTCCATTAACAAAAAGAAGAAATAATACAGGATTTCTAGCCTTCTTAATACATTTTGGGTCTCCCAAGTCTATTTATCTCTAAATATTCTCCATGTAAGTAAAAAGAGCTTTCAAAAGATTTTAATATATTTTAGTGTTCTTATAATTATATTTTTAAGTATATTAAATGAACCATCAACCTTAATTTCTAAGAAATGTGTAGCAAATGGTAAAACATAACAATAGTAGTATTTCATTTATAGCAATTATCTCGGATCTAGGTTCCTATTAAAGAGTATCTCTTCATATTCTTCATGTTTTGGCAAAGATATGGCGCCTAGTTTTAATACAGTGACACTCTACCAAGCAAAGTGTTATGGTTTGTGTCTAGGTGGCCCCCAAGCCTCATGCAGTCATGGAGGCAGATGAATTTAGCATTTGAGATTGGTTTGTTGTCTAGCACTGGGATTGGCGGTGTGAGTGTTGCACCTGCCCAGGTGCAGAGCTGATATACTATATAAGGGAGGGAAGAAGGCATGCTCTCTTTCTCTTTTGCCCTGTTCACTCTTGCTGTTTGCAGCCACTATGAACAGCTGCCCTTTGTGATGTCACCCTGCCTTGGAGCTAGCTGAGTATGGGCTGAAACCTCCAGAAACTGTAAGATAAACCTTTCCTTCCCTAATTTTGAGGTATTTTGTCTCAACAACAAGAAAAAAATAACTAAGACACAAAGTGACATGAAAATACACAAAAAGATTGATATTTTCAGCCAGTGTGCATGGAAATTGGATATTAGGTAACTCCCCAGTAATACCATACTTAAAACCATAAATTTGAATTGTATCGAACACTTATTTCTGTGAACAAGTGATTTAAAATGTATCATCTTCAAGATCATAAAATGTCATCACTATCTTATGTATGTACAAATCATGCACGCATCAGGTAAATACAGAGAGAAAAAAACCCATTGTCCAAGTATCTGCTTTCATACCATTATCCCCATGTTTATAAAGTTTAATTTACCAAGTTAAGGAACCATTTCCTTTCATTAAGTGTACTGATAAGTCGTATTTATTCACTATATTTATTTTTAACGTGATATTTCAAGGTAATGACATTTAAAATTCTTTTTATGTGTTGAAGAACAGTTTATAAATATTGTAAGGTAAATGAGAAGAAAGGGAAATTTTTTTTTTCATTTACTTTGCTTTGACTTCTTAGTGGAAGAATAAGCTGACAAAATGTTTCTGGCAAAGAAATGAAAAAGAAAGTCAATACTGCTACTGTCCATGTGGGTCCACATCCATTTTTGTGTAATATTACTATAGTAAATGTTTTTCAATTGCTGTAAAGAGTGTACCTTTCTATTTTAAGGACTCTCTTCATCTGGCTGTCACTTTCATAATTTTATGCTAAAAGAAGGAAAAATCCTCTCTCTCTCTCTCTCTCTCTCTCTCTCTCTCTCTAATATTTACCTGGAAGAATAAAAAATAAAACTCATACAGTTTTCACATTATAATGGTCTCCTGGCATGGGAAAATTGTTGCTTATCAGGTAAATTTTATATGTGAAATATTAATTAAACTTACCAGTAATGGCCCCCTCATTGTCTTTTAGTCACTACTGTGCTGTAACTGGGTGATCACATTCTAGCCATCCTGTTCCTGGTTTCTACAAGATTCTAACAGGACATTCCAGGGCTGTGCCTGACCCTTCCCTTCTCCCCTCACTTCCAAACTGAGAGATGCTGCACCCTTTTCCCCAGATCTCTCCTCTCTAGTTCTCTCTCATCCAGGAGAAATTCCGTGTCCCTAGGAGGTGCTATGTACTGCCTGCTTAGGGAAGACATTCACAGTCTAGAAGAACACTTAGGCATGATATTACCCCAGATAAATATATCATTCCCACATTGATAGTGTAATTTCGAACTGCAGTGTTTAATAGGCTTGAGAAGGAGAGAAGATCAAGAAACTCATTTTTTGTAACATACAAGCACCTGCCAACTTTTCCTACAAATGTGGGATGAAAAGTGGCTCTTTTTAAGTATGTCCTCCAATAGGAACCTACTGAGAGTTCTTGCATTCAAATTGTGCTTAGTTTTTACTAAATCTACCAGAAAGATTCATGCTTATATTTTACACAGTATTCTCAGGTTTAAAAACATAAGATGCTCTTAAATCCCAAATTCCACAATATTTTTCTTCACTATTAGTACACGTTTGCAGTACATAATGTTTACATTCCATATGTGGGGTTTGTACACACACATAACACATCTCAATTTCTTTCCTCATCTTTTTTCCATCTCCTCTTCCTTTATCTCTTGATTCCCTTTCCCATTTAGGAAAGATCTTTCTTCCAACTTTCTATTATCTTTTATTTGGTTCTTTACTTATAATTTAGGTTTCTCATATTAGAGAAATCATGCAATATTTAAGCT
>RJWM01031918.1:0-21957 GCA_004363535.1 Dasyprocta punctata | reverse complement strand
ATTTAGCCAGACCTCAGAGCCAGCAGCTTGCTTACGGGGGGTGGGGGGGTGGGGGTGGGCGGTGGTGATGTCCTTGATTCTGAGCCCACGCACCGGTGCCTCGCGGTCCCAGCGAGTTGGGGTCCGGTTGGACCGGTTCTGGTTCTCCTCCGGGGTGGCGGAGCCCCCATCCCCGGAAGGCAGATCAGATCTCCCTTGATGCAAGCTGGCGCCGCGTGGTGCCGGCGCGTTGCGGTCCAGTTGGACCAGTTCTGGTTCTCTTCCGGGGTGGCGGAGCCCCCATCCCCAGAAGGCGGATCAAATCTCCCTTGATGCAAGCTGGCGCCGCGTGGTGCCGGCGCGTTGCGGTCCGGTTGGACCTGTTCTGGTTCTCCTCCGGGGTGGCGGAGCCCCCATCCCGGAAGGCGGATCAGATCTCCCTTGATGCAAGCTGGCGCCGCGTGGTCCCGGCCAGGGCACAGAAATTTTGTGAGTGCTATTCAGGCCCTGGCAGGGCAGGAGGTGGCCTGCATACAATATAAGGGAGGAAAAGAGGCTTACTCTTCACCTGCTTTTTGTTCTGGCTGCTGCCTTGAAGTGTTTGCCCCGGTGCCATGCCACTCTGTCTTGGAGCCAGCTGATTATAGACTAAAACTTCCACAGACAGTGAACTAAACTTTTCTTTCCTTCATTTTAAGTGTTGAATATCTTGTCTCAGCAACAAGAGAAAAGTAACCAAGACATAAGATATCGTAATTTTTAACTTTCCAAAAATTCAGTTCAAGCTATCTGTATGTTTCTCAAGAGCTAAAATCACAGTCTATACATGACTGGACTAAATAACATGAATATACGTTTATTATTTTTTGTAGGCTATCATGTAAACAAATAGGTAACCAAGTACCATTGTTCTCATGTTCTGCATGAGTTCCCACCTATTTTCCTTTAATCCTCATAGGTTATTTCTCCTATTTTACATTGAGGAGATGTATCAGATTGATGAAGCAACCCACCATTTGGCACTATATTCATTCCCAGAGAGAAAGCCTGGAAATAGCATATAAAACACAATTCTGAAACTTTGTTTTAGAACTTTAAATCTTATAAAGATTATTCCTCTATAAACCAGGCAGATTATACATAATTTGGAAATTAGAGGTGCTTAAAGCTTGGTATGGTATCCTTACCCCAGTAATATAAAAAAAAGTGTAGTAAGTTATGCCTGTTTTATTGTTTAGCAGTTTTGTTTCAACAACTTTTCCATGCCATTGACAAAATGATCAGTTTCAAATGCAACAAGCTTGGGGTCTTGTTTTGTTTTGTTTTATGCTGAGACACGATCTTGCTGCATTGCCCTAGTTAGCCTTGAACTCCTGGACTCAGGTGATCCTGTTTGCTTTACCCTCCCCAGTAGCTGGGGTTACAGGTATGTACCACCACATCCACCTATTAGCAATTTCTTTTTCCTGTGATACTGGGGATTTAACTCAAGGAGTGTTGAGTTGCATGCTCAGCCCTTTCCTGTTCTTATTTTGAGACAGGGTCTGGCTAAAGAGCCTAGGCTGGTCTCTAACATGTGATCTTCTGGTCTCAGCTTCCAAGGTAGCTGGGATTATAAGCCCGTGCCACAACCACCCCTGAAACATTTGGAAAAGCGGTTGTGTAAGCCCTCTTTTCCTCTTGTATATTTTTCTTTAAATCATATGAATGATTTCTTCTTAGAAGAGGAAACTATAACTTGGGATTTACTACAACATACTACTAGTAGTATTGTAAATTCTAAACTCTTTTCATAGCACGACGACCTAATAATAATTATCATCTTTCTAAAAACCAAGTGTTTTGTTCTCTATTTTCCTTCTTTTTTCATATTTTCACCTCAAAAGTGTACTTTTAAATTGAACCATTTTTATTGATTTCTTAATAATACAATACATAATTATGTTTAACAATTGAAACACTATAGAGCTGGTAGAAGCCTCCCCCTGAGATAATCATGTTAGCAATTTTATGTATAGCCTTTCAAATATTTTTGTTCTTCTGTATAATATTTTTGTTGTTCTTTAGGTAAATAGATATATTATTATGTACTTTTTATTTCATACAAATGGGTTAAAATTACTTAGTTAATTCTATGAGTTGCTTTTTATTTGTGTAACAATATGTTTGGGGCATCTTTGTATGCTATATATGACAATAGCTTTTATATACCACTTATATGCCAGGCACTGTTTAAATTACTTTGTATATGAACACCTTTAATATTTATGATTTCTCCACAGATATAGGGCCGAAGTATAGTGTTTCTTGGCAAAAAGTGGACTCCAGCAGGTTGGAGCTAGAATCTTCATCCATAGTCTGTTGCTTATCCAAAAACTGAGAGCTATATTTTCATTTTTATAGCTAGTCTATGAGTACAGGTCCTGAAAAAAGAGCTCTACAATTATATATCAACAAAACAGAAGATAAACATGTGGTAGAATAATCCTGTTATCAAAGAAGTGTTTCAGAATATATATTAAAGTAATAATAATATAAATCTCTGTGTTGTTTAAACAAGTTATTTCCCCTTTTTTCCTTTATAATATTCTTTTTAATTTGAATGTAAGTATATATTTTATGTAATCAGAAGGAAACAAATCATATTCATTTTGAATTTAATAACCAAAACATAGTAAAACTATTGGTGCTGCAATACTTCTTTAATCTAAAAAAATTATAGTCACTACTGATGATAAAGTTAAAAAACATTTAGTAAATTTACTGGTTAATAATAATAGTTAAGATATATTGAGTTTTTTATGTACTTACTAGGCAAGTGCTTTATTTGCCGTTTTTTATTTAGTTCTCGTAATTCTCTACTATGATTCCCATTTTATAATTAAGAAACATGGGGTTTAGATGAGTTAAACCACTAGTCAGAGGTCCTACAGATAGTCAGTAGCAGTGATTTAAACCATTGTGTTCTTTGTCTTTTTACATAACTCCCTTCATATTGTGTTGCACTAAGACATTTGTCCAAAGCAGAGCTTATACATCTCATGGACATGGATAGTCCCCAGTAAAATCCTTAGAATGGCACTGTAAATATATTCAACGGATTTAATAAATACCCTGATTTAAAAAATTTATGTACCTGTTTCAGATGTTTAATACTAATGTCTGAGAAATAGCAAGCTTTAACCAAATTTTTTACTTCAGTTTTTAATATTGAATAACCTAGGCATGGATTTTGTGTTGGTCTTTGAGGTCTAGGTGTTGTCTAGAAGACCCATACTTGAAACTGTTGTTGCTCATTCATCCTTGAGATAATTAATTATTATTAGATGCCTAAATCTGTAACCTGGCTGACCCAGTACAGCTACATTTTGTTAACAAGGAAGCATATCAGGAAAATCTCTAAACAATAGCTGAAGGATTGGGAAAACATAAATGGTGCGACAAGACAGCCCTATGCAACTGAGAGGGTCACCTACTATGGAGAGGTGTAAAGGGCAAATGACTGGCTGAGCACTTTCACCAGAGATGACTTTAACAGGTAAAAGATGAGAGACAGGATGAGGGTATAGTCTCAGCAAACTACAGAACAAATGTCAGCACAGAAGATTATCCTTTTGATGGGTTTTGGCAAAACAGTTTTTACATTATTATATAAAATTATAAAGTTTGCAGAAATTTTCCTACTCTATAGTTATATTAATTACCCCTTTCTCCAGGCTTTGCCATTCTCCACACCATTCATCTCTAATATTGATTTACATATTTAAAAGAAGATAAAAAATTAGAGTGTGATTGAGAGAAAAAGGAACTTCATGACTTATTAAGTATGGGTAGGATCAGTGTATATTTCCAAAGGCAAAAGGGAGATTATGGGTATATGATAGAATGCCTTCACTGTATTTTAATAATTCTATGTCGATTTTGAAGAATATCCAAAGACACAAGGCAAACCGAACCTTTCCAAACTGAATCTTCATGGTTCTTTTCATGCATTGAGACAACATTCAGGAAACAGGGTCAGAATTTTGGATCCCTCAGAACTTTGGCTTGGACAGAACCAAAGAAATGTTGGCCAGACTTGTCTCTACCTCAAAACATGCACTTGAATTTTTAATTTGATTTTTGTATTCAATTTTAATTTAATTTTCCCTCAAGCTTTTTTTTATTTTTCTAGTTTTGGGGAACAAACCCAGGGCCTTTTCACTGAGCTGTATTCCTACACTGTTTTTATTTTTATTTTGAGACAAGCTGTCCCTAAATTGCTGAGTTCCCCAAGCTTGGCTTGAATTTAAACCAGAGTCTAAAATATATTCTCTTTAATTTATACTTAAAATTTTCACCATGATCGATGTTCTGGGGTTATGAGAAGGCTACAGCTTCTTTGTCAGTCTTCCACTGAGCTGTGCAAGGTCTTTGGGGTAAATTTCTGAGGCAGAAGAATTTGAAAATCTTAAGATCATAGATTTTACTTTTCTATGTGGAAATCATAAGGTCTTTCATCTAGGTAAGAATATAAGTAACGTTCTTGACTTCCTCTCTCAGTGAAATATTAGCTCTTATTTCTGATTCATGCTTTTCTTTCATTATTTTTAAAAAGCAGTTAACATAAAACCCATCTTTATTGCAAACTTTTAGATGTATAGTACAAGTAATGTTAATTATATGTGCTTTGATGTACAACAAATACTAGAACTTTTTCATCTTGCATAACTAGAGCTCCATGCCAATTGAGCAACTGCCCACATTTCTTCTTCCCTTCAGCTCCTGGATATGACCACTTTTCTTTCTGCTTCTTTGACTTTGACTACTTTAGGTACTACATAAAAGTAGGAATATGCCATAGTTCTTCTTCCTTGACCAATTCACTTAGCATAATGTCATCTAGATTTAGCAATGCTATAGGGGAAGGCAGTATTTCCTCCTTTATTAGGCTGAAAAACTTGCCTTTGTACATATATACTGCAATTTCTTTATCCATTCATCTGTAGATGGACATTTAGGTTGTTTCCGCCTCTTAGCTGTTGTAGATAATGCTACAGTGAACTTGTGAGTTCTTTTTCAATAAACCCAGAATTGGGATTGCTGGATCCTATCATAGTTCTGTTTTTAAAGGAACCTCCATAATGTGTTGTATAATGGCCGTCCCACTTTGTATTCCCACCAACGATGTATAAGAGTTCATTTCTCTGTATCTTCTTAGTATTTGTTGCTTTCTGTTTTTGTTTTTGGAGAATGGCCATTTTAACAAGTGTGATCTGATAACTCATTGTGGTTTTGAGCCTCTTAACCGGTTTCTGATTTTTTTTTTTTTAAAGCGAGTTACTTTGTGTATTGTTGTCAATTTAGGGTTTTAACAGGGGAATGAAGATCTGGGACTTCCTATATTGCCATCTTGCTGATTCACATAACATAATAAACTGACATCTTGAGAAATTCAAACACAAAATTATTGAAATCTACAACTTAGATAAAGTCAGTGGAGTGTCAACATTTGAGAGATAGAAAAGTCTGAGAGATAAATTAGTTATATATTTCTCTAGGTTATCCTAAATTTATTTCTGCATTATTAGTTTATGAGGAGTTAAAGTTTCCAACTCTTTTTAAGACGTAGTTCCATGGTTCCTTTTGCATGGACACTAAATAATAGTATAATGAGCAATTAAAAAATTGATATATTCGTATGCCATAAAATTTACTCATGTAAAGTGTAATTGTCAATATTTTTATAACAGTTTTATAAAATCCCCCTAAATTTTTCATGTACATTGCTTCTATTAGCCAGCTCCTATTTTCTAAACTGAGTTTGATATCTATTAGTGATTGAATAAAGCCATTTCTGTAATAAGAATAGATAACATTTTCCAATATTTTGTGTTCAATGAAATTGAATAACTTGAAAATATTGACAGTTGATTAAAATTACTTTGGGACTCAGAATTTTTTAAAAATTTTTATCCTCCTTGTCAGTAACACAATTGATTTTATGTATCAAATGTATTTAAACGTGCCATCCTCTGTTTGAGCCACCTTTTTTTACTCTTTCATTTTAATATATGAATCTTTAGTTTGAACATGTCATCATATTGAGAAAGATTTACAATTCATTAAGTCAAAGGAATTCATTCTTCAATCCATGATCAACTCCCTTTTGGTTTTTAAGTTTGTAGTTTGGCTTTTACACATTGTAAATTTACAAATATGAAGCTAAAATGTTCTATGACAAAACAAAAAAAGACAACTAAATGAAGCAAAATGAAAAACCAACTCAGCAATTTACAATTTGATATACTTTGAAAATGGTAGATGTTTAGATAACAATATTGTACATAATGTTAATGATAGTGACTTGAGCTGTTTATTTACTCTTCTCAGGTAACTTTAATGATTAACAGTGTTCCCAAATTGAAAATTCAATTAAGGGGTACCAGGTAGGACAAGGCAAGCACTGCTGAGGCTACTGCTCATACAGGTAGCACCCACATAAACAAGTCTCCCAATGTTAGAATCTAGGATTGTTTATTATGCTGGAAAAATGTCATACTATACTCTGAAGCTACAAGTGTTGATACTAATATTTATGAACATAATTAGGTAAATACTTTTCGAACAATACATGTATAATTATTTAATACATTTATAACTAATTGATTATAAAATTAGTCTGTATCAAAGTATTAAGGAAAATCACCTATAATCCCACTACCCAGAGATTATCATTAACTTTATGATTATAGATCTATCTATCCAGCTATCTATCTATGTGTCTATCTATCTACCTATCTATCTATTTATCTATCTATCATCTATTTTTTTAAAAAAGCTAGATATGGTGGTGCATGTCTATAATTCCAGAACTGAGAGGCTGAGGCAGGAGGATCACAAGTTGAAGCTCTGCTTGGGCATCTTAGTTACTTGCCAAAACTCTGTCTCATAATAATAATGGAGGAAGGACCAGAGGGAAGGAGGGAGGAAGGAGAAAGAAAACAAAAAAAAGAGCAGGGAAACTGTGAAGTAGCTCAGTGCAAAGGACCTAAGTTCAGTCCCTAGGCCCCCCCCACACACACTGGTATTATACTATATGTACTGTTTTGTAAAGTACTTTTTAAAAAGAAAACTTACAGCGACACTTTCCCAATTAGTCTAAGTGTTTCCTAGCAATGGTTTTGTGATTGTTGTGCTGTATTTTTATTATTTATTTTTGACCCATTGGTAGCTTCCAAGTATTACTTCCTCTAAAAAGAATTGCAGTGGGCATGACCAGCACGGACTCCAGGAAGAGAATGGTCCATGCCTCCTGAGAACCTGCCATGTTGGGTCAGTGAGGTTTCAACCAGAAGACAACTAGCTTGCCTTCCTGGTGAGTGGCATGTGACTTGTGCAGACTCCAGGAAGAGAATGATCTGTGCCTCCTATACGCCTACTGACATGCAGGCTAAGAATCAAGGACCACCCCCCAGTCCCCCCTGCCCCAAGCAATCTGCTGGTTCAAAGGACTGGCTAAGTTGATAGCAACTAAAGTACATAAAGCAACTAAATGCTTGTATTGTTTGGTTGATTTTGAAGGCCTGGGGCTGAAAGTCTGAGCATCTCTTAGGAGGATGACAGTATGCAATGTAGCAAATATGGGGGATTCCCTTCTATCTTGTCTTTGATGCCCAATATTGTTCTCATTATTTTGCTTTATTCTGATTAATTTTTTTTGCTTTATTTCATATTCTGTTTTGATGGGTTTTATTCTGTTTTGTTTTTGGTTTAATTTTACTATACCTGATGGAATGGTCAACTATTGTGAAGATAACAAGATATACTGTACTAGCTATTGTTTTCCTAGTATCTTGCTTTGAAGTTCTGTATCAGTTCTACTGCTTTGTTTTGACTGACTTTGTTCTGTTATGTTTTGTTGGATTTTACTATCTTTAAAATAAAATTTTAAAAGAAGTGTTGCAGTGAACATTTTTATTTAGCTATTTGTACTCTCTGATAACACCTTTAGGATCAAATTTGCTGAGTTATCAAAGAGAACAGGTATAATTTGAAAGTTACTCAATTTCTTTTTTCAGTCTTCTATTGCTGCTGTAACAGAATACACAATTAGTGGTTTAAAATAACATAAACTTATTATCTCACAGCTGTGGTGGTCAGCAGGGTTAATTCCTGCTGGTGGCTTTAGAGAAGAGTCTTTGACTCACTTATCTTTAAAATTCAGCCTGCTTTCTGTGGCTCATGGTCCCTTTTTCCAACTTCAAAATCAGCAGTGTAACATGGAGAGCCGGGTATGTTCCGTTGTGAGTTACTCCATGTTGTATAGAATAGTAGTTTTTGGACTGTGCTTTGCCCTGAGTAACTTTGTTTTATAAAACAACAGTTTTTTTCCTTTTGAGTTCAAATGCTGAGGCAGTGTGACTTGGCAACCCATCTAGATACGGGAAAGTGTAACCGTCAGCACGTTAGATGTAAGACGGACCGAGTTCATTGTCTCACAACATGGAGGAATGAAGTCGTGAGCCAAAGGAGGTTAGCAGAGTTTTATTAGAAACTAGGAAAACAAGAGTAGCTGCTGGTTTCAAGGGTGTGGCCACTAACATTCTCTGTCAGTCGTAATTTATGCAGCAAAATCACCACATGGCTACAATGAGGCTCAAGCAACAACCAACCTATAGGATTAAGAGTATAGTTCCTTAGCTAGTATTGATCCAGTAGGGAAACAAGCCATGCAGCAAGGGTGTGTGGAATAAACAAAGGCATTTTGGGGCAAGGAGGAAAGTATGGATCTGGATGTTTTGATCACCCATCTACGTGTCTTATCCCTATGTGGGTCCAGGGGACCAGGCGGTGCTAATTACAGAGTAATCTCCCGTTGCTGTTTGTCTCTAGGGAGGCTTGCAGGCCTGGCTTCTGAAGCCTTGCACCCTTCAGATTCGCCTCCAGTGACAGATCTGATGTCCTTATATTTTATATTTTTGTGCTGACTTCCCTAGGTCCATTCTCTCTCTGACTGCCTATTAATTTGTGTCTAACTTAGCTGTCTATAGTAACCTGAGCAAATACAGAACCATCAGATCTTGGACACACTCAACTGGCTAAAAAAAAAGAGACCTCCTCATTGCATAGCACAATCATATAGCCAACTGATAAATAAATTAATCTTGCTAATAAAAAACTGTTACCTGTAAATTTACCAGATCAAATCAGGGACACGTGAGGTAGAGTATCTAAGTTGTATCAGAGAAAAACAGGCTTGTGAACTTAATGGGCACAGAACAACAAATGATGAAGCCTCTCAGATTATGAGGAATTGAAGTTCTTAAGTGTTCTTTTAACCCACAGTCATACAGCTCCTTTTGATTGGACACTAATGAGCAATTTAAAAATTTTGAAGTAAAAGTCACACCCCTCTTCACCTGTGTCATACAAAAGGAGGGACAGCCGGCATCGGGATATGATGGCACATCAACCTGTCTTCTCATCAGGCCACCTGGTGAACGTGTCATGAGGTCAACATGAATTCTGACTCTCTTTTCCCCAGCTGCAGCTCAGCTCCAGTCCTTGCCTGAGGATTTGAGCTGTGTGACTACCTTCAGGACGCAGGCTTTGGGCCAACTCTGTGCTCTCACACTCTGCACCTCCTAGAAGTTCTACATGGTCTGTAATCATATCTAGCCACCGCCGGTGACCTTCCACATCTCTGTAGACCCTCTGCCTGGCTTTCCATTCTGCCTCTTTGAACCCTCCAGCCCCTGCTAATCCTTTCTTAGCTGCTCTGTAACCTACGCTACTGTGAGAAATGTGATGTCTGACTTCAGTGTCAGATGTTAGGAATTAAGGTTGGAATAAAAGAACCTGTTATTGCCCAGCTCGCTGGCTACCAAGTGACCTTTGAGCACCTGGTCAGATGAGGCCAATGAAGTTGATGTAGGTTGTGAATTATTGTCACTGAATAAATTCTGACATTGGGGAAAGACATAAGCATGTTGGATATATATTACTGGCATAACTGACTCATGACAATAACATCTTCACATCTCCCCCACTCCATACTCGGCTTCATCTTTTGGTCCCATGTTGTTCTCTCTGATGTTCCTGTCTTCATCTTTTCTTAATAAAGATCCTGTGATTACACTGAATCCAATTGTATAATCTAAAGTAAACTTCCAATCTTAAAACTCTTAATCACACTTGCAAAATCTCTTTTGCTATGGAAATTGCCAGGTTCACATGTTCTGAGGATTAAGATGAAGGTTTTTTGGGGAGACTTTCTACGACGTGGTGTAAAGAGTTTACCAATATGTCCTCCTATTGACAGTGTATGGAGGTACTGTCTGTCACACCGAAACACTGAGCATTAAAAATTTTAAAGCTTCACCAATTTCATAGAAAAAAAAGATAGATTTCCTTTTACAGAGTCGGTTTGAGTACTGAGGAATTGAATATTGCCCTACGTTTATTGACAGTTTGATTTATTGTTTTGTAAATTGCCTACTCAGACCCTTTCATTTTTTGTCTTTTAATTTTTTAAATCAATTTTCCGAGTGTCGATTCATTGTCAATCATATTTAGTATGAATTTTTGTTTATTTTTTAAAGATTCATACATGTAAATTTTCTGAAATTTAGCCTATTAACATTGCTCCTTATCAATGTTTATGCTTAGAAAGTTCATTCTCAACATCTCTCAAGATTATGTGACTATTAACTGCCTATATTTTATATGCTGTTAATTTAAATATTTATTCCTTTTCAAAACTTATGGGACTAATTTTTGGCTTTTCCAAAATGTTACTTTGTGTTATCCTTTGACTGCTCAAACACTCCCTTCAGCAAATATCCTATATATGGATCTCGTGAATAAATATTTCTGGACTGTCTACTTCTTAGATTTGTCTATTTGTGTTTTAGGGGGCTAATGCCTCACCAAAAAGTTTTCTAACTAGCCATAGGGGGCACTTACCTATAACCCCAGATACTAGGGAGGCTTAAGCAAGAAGACTGCAAATTCAAGGCTGACCTAGGCTACTTAGCAATACCTTGTCCCAAAATAAAAATTAAATAGGGTTGGGGATATAGCTTGGTAGTAGAGTGCTTAGTTAGCATGCACAAGGCCTTGGGCTCAATTTGTCCCATTGGCAGTTTTCTAATCATTGGAAGGTCAAGTTCATTTTTTCTGTGATTAATTTTTAAATACTGCTTTTATGTCATGGTCAAATTCTCCCATATTTGACTGAAACTGATTGGAACATGAATTAACATACAGAGGATAAATGTTTTAAAGATGTTTCAATATTTTACCTTTCCATCTAGAATCTTGAGCTGGACTTTCACTTAGTTAAGTACTCTTGTGAAGTTAGTAAAGTTTTAATGTTTTCTTCATTGAGATCCTAAATACATTTAGTAACATGTTTATCTCTAGGAGTTTTATAATTTTCTTTTTCAGAAAAGGATTTTTCCATCATGTTTTAACTGGTTATTTATTACAGGAATATAGGAAAGCACTTGTATCTTACATATGTATTTGATTACCACAATTCTTACTGCTCTCTTAATAGCTTTCTTTTTCAGTTTTTCTTTCATGTTTAGCTGAAAATGATATCTGAAAATAAAAATACTTTTAGTTCTTTTTATACAACAGTTACAGATCACATTTTTGTTTCCTGCCTTGTTTATTATACTGGCTACAAATTTCAAGTCAGTGTTAAATAACTGCTGTCAGGACATTTCTTGTTTTCTTCCTGCCCTTAGAGGAAATGTCTGCATTGCAGTAAGATATCTTCCTCTTGCATAATTCCATGGCAAAATTTGATCTTTGTGCTGTTTTCTGCTGAACCATGAAGTTTAAGAATTCTTCTTCATTTAGTTCTTCAGGTGGCTTCAACCAGTCAATTGAAGATGGTCAAGAAAGGACCCTCTGTGATATCCTCTCTTCTTTCTCTGTCCTTTTATGAAGTATGAACTTACCTATATGAATCGATCAAATCTTTTGAACAGAAATGTGCTAAATTTGATTTTTTTTACATCTATGGTTTCCATCACATGATTTTTTCCCTTTGACCTACTAAATACTATTGCACTAGCCTTCCTAAATCTTTTGCCCTCTTTAAATTCCTAAGAAAAGTTCCACTTAAGCCTTGCTGCACTGATAAATAAACTTGAGTTATTCAGATTTTTTAATTGTATTTGTCATATCTAGTTTACAAAGTTAAATTATGCTATGTTTACAAAACTATATTTATTCTTTGAAAGTTTAAAGAAATTTTATAAATATTATACTTGAAAGACTTCAGTCTCTTTTTGGTTGTTGGACTATTTTTATTACTTATGCACTTATGTACTTCCAGGAAATTATTGATTTCAGTGAGATTTTAAAAATGATTACACTAGGTTACCCATAGAAATATAGAAAATATTTCTCTGACAATATGGAAAATCTACTTAAAATCTGCCTGTTATTTCCCTTTCCCATTCTTTGTTTATTTTGTTTCTTTTTTATTTGTAGATTCAAATCTCTCGGTCTGAATATATTTGCTCCCAAGACTAGTTCTGCCATTCATTGATTCACTTAGTACAAACCCAAGCCCCTGTAATTTAGAGTCCTCAGACGGGCACAAGCGGGACAGTGGTGAACTGGTCAGATGTAGTCCCTGCCCTGAAGAGGTTATTGTCAGGCTGTGAAAAAGTTAAAGAACTGTGAGTGCAGGGTGTTGGGGAAAAACACAAGAGTTACCTCAAATGAATATCAATGACACCTCTAAAAAATGAATATTTAAACCAAGATCTCTAAAGAGTAAGGAAATATAATTTAGATGAAAGGAGACAGGAATAATTTTCCACACTGAAAAAATAGTTTATGAAAATACCTTGAGGCAGAAAAAGGAAACCATAAAAGAAGTCAGCAGCATAAAAAATTTTTACTGTTTTATTTCAATCATACTTTGATTTCTGATTTTACTAACATTGTTTTCTTTTACTTTTTACCTTAAGTTTTAGCACCTTCCTGACTGCTAATTTTTCTGTCCTTTATTATCTTTATGGTTCAGTTTAATAAAATATGTCAGGTTATACTTTTTCCTTTGAATGTTACTTAGTTAATCATAACTTTTAACTTGATATATTCTTATTCTTTTCTAAATTATCTCTATTTGTAATCTTGATTTCCTTTTTGGAATAAGAAAGATTTAGCAAATAATTTAAGGCAATATATGTGTTGTAGGAGAAAAATTAGTAATATATTTCCTCACCTATTGCACAATTCATGACTGAGAATCCTACAACAAAAGGGTAACAAGAGAACATCATACATGTTTATTTGATATAAATTTTATGTAACAAGGAAATGTTCAGAAATGAAGATTCAAAGAATCAGGGAAATCTGTTGTACTTTTATGAACAGTTCTATAGAAGGAAGTGTGACTGGAGGACAAAACAGTAAGGTCTAGTACTGATAAACTAAAGAGCAACTTAGCAAGATCTGGGTGTTCATATTCTTCTTGGGGTCCCTGTGTGATATTCGTTCCTTCTGTGTGTACAGCAAGACACCTACCATTTTAGAGAAGATGGGAGGTGAATGTTAGAGAGAGTCCTTCCCAGGATCTATGGTGGAAAAGATGGCAGAGGAAAAGTAAGTGACTTTCCTGCTTCCCTTCACCCATCTTTTGGTGCCATATTTTAGAATGGGACATACTATGAGAAGACATTACTAGCCTAACCCAAAAAAGGCACCTCATCTACCTAAAATGGTTGGAAAAAGAGATTTCTCTTTAAAACTATATATTTTTTTCTATGATGGCTTATTTTCACCATCTGTAATTTTAGATTTCAAAAGCTTTGGTCTTATCCCCCCTTAAATAATTATTAACTACAGATTTGAATCATTGCCAATGAAAATAAATAATTTCTCCTTTATTTTTATCACATTCTTTTACATTTATGCTGATGTTCTGCCAATTTATATCAGTAATTGTGTAAATTTACAGGTTGTTTTGTACACAGAAAAACTGTTATATAGATATAAAATTAGTGGACTGTTATATATCCATGAATCATTTTTTCTAATGTTAAGTAATACTGACGTTCCTTTTCTACTATAGATGAAAAAAGATGATTTTAATGCATTTCCTATTATAATTCTGTGTGAAGCTAGCTTTGAGCTATCTTTAAATACAACTCAATGTGATGTGCTTGCCTAAGGCAACTGACATTTCGAATTGTGATTCTTTTCACCCCAAAAGCAAGACGGTCTGCTCTTTCCTGTAGTTAGAGCTGTTTAAGTGAAGTTAATTTAAGAGGTCAGAATCTAACTTGTGACTTCTCAGATTTTTTCATTTGCATTACAAATCATTTGAGGGGAAAAAAGAGCAACTGACTATAAAAGATTGAAAAAAGAGTAGAGTAAAACATTATTAATTTGAACTCTCATTTTTGAATATCTGATCACATTCAAGGCTGAAGGGACTGCTGTCATTGGACAAAATAATTTGCAATTGAAATCAATAAGAGTTCATGATGGAGATTAACCTATTCACTTAAAAACCCTTTTCAATCATTAATCAACTGGAGAGTATCAATCACATCATGAACAAATCACACCATGAATGACAATTCCTTCCTGCTTTCCAGGCTAGGAGTAAAGAAGTGAGGTTCTCAGTCTTGGTTCTTAGGCCATGATTCTGTTGTTCATCATCACAAACAGGCTTAAACCAAATATTACATATTACCCTCCCTCAACCAATTATAAAAATTCTCTAGTTAAGTTTTTCCAATTTAAAATATTATATTTTGTCAAAATAATCTCTAGTGTACCAGTTCGTATTAGAATATAGGACTGTTTTCTGTCTACTTTCAATGAAATGAAATTGAATTATTTCCCCCTGTGGAATATGGAAAAAAAACTCTTAAAAGGAAGTTAGAAAATGTAGATCCTGCTCTGACCCTACACTAAAAGTTTGTGCAGTACTGGACTAGTAATTTATTTATTTATTTATTTATTTGGTACCAGGAATCAAACTCAGGAACTCGTGCTTGCCAGGCAGGCGCTGTGCCACTGAACTACGTACTCAACCCCTGGGCTAGTAATTTAAATCCTTCTAAACCAAGCTTTCTATGGCTTAACCCAGAACATACCCTCTTTAACTTTCACCCAGTGACAAAACAGAATATTGGATGCAGGTGACCAGTTAGGTCTCCTCTAGTACTAATATCTTATGTACTACACTGAAAATGGAATCTAAGTAGAGCACACTTACATGGTTTTATGTATGTCTCTGTTACTTTTCTCTCATTGCTGGGACAAAACACCCAACACCCAAAATGAAGGAAGGAAAGGTTTATTTAGCTTACAGTTTTTGGAGGTTTCAGTCCATAATCAGCTGTCTGCAAGGCAGAGTGGCATGGCACTGGGGCAACATTTCAAGGCAGCAATCAGAGCAAAAGGGGGAAAACAAGTCTCTTCTCCTCCCTTATACGGTATATAGGCCACCCCCCGCCCCAGGGTGGGTGTAGCACTCACAAAATCTCTCTGCCCTCCTCTTGCACAAGATGAGGATATTTACAAAGTAAGGATCCTGGCTCCCTGCAGAGTCTCTTAGTTAAACTTCTAAACTTCTCCAGTTGACACAGTGTATCGATCATAACAAAGTATTTATTTTTATTTATTTATTTATTTTGACCAAGGCTTGAATTACTGATTCACATCAACTGAATTTAAGGCAACAGGAAGCTTGGTAAACTGGCTAAGCCATCAGTTTCCCACTTTCTCCAACTCTGAACTTGCCAAGAAAGTTTAGTAGTTTTATCTTATCTCCCTATTTCACTTACTGAGTTTAAACCAATGCTTTATTTAATTTATTTAATTATCTTACATCGAAACTTTTACCTCAGAGATTAAAAATGTCAGAGCAAAGCTTGGCACCAAAATAGAGTCTCTGTAGGACCTGGACTTGAGACACCTGGAACACAGCAAGTTAGTGAAGAGAAAAAGAAGTAGAGCTCTGGGAATCAAGAAAGAGCTGAAGGACACCTAGAAACCACAAAAGAAATCACCAACACAGTGAAAAGACAACCCACAGAGTGGGAAAACATTTTACTCAGTTGTCCCTCAGACAAAGGACTTCTATCTAGAACATATAAGGAATTGAAAAAAATCAGACTCCCCAAATTCAAAGGCCCAATCCAAAAATGGGCACCTGAGATGAATACACACATCTCAGATGAAGAAATATGAAGAGGGAAAAGGAAAAAGACATAAATCTGTATATATGTATATGTAAGATAGCTAAAATGACTACACTGCTGAATGTATTAGTTATTGAGAAAGAACAGTTAATACTCGTATGATCAGATCAATTTTACATGTCCATATGTGTTAATGTAAACAACCATGTTGAAGGTAGCGATACGCAATATTGCAACCATTGTCAAGTTCCTATCGTCTTGTTCTGTAAATCTATAATGTTACTGTTTTGGATTTGCTGTTGTCGTTTGTTTGTTTCTTTTGCTCTTTGTCTTTCTTTTCTGTGTCTTTTTTCTCTTAAATAAAATAAATAAATAAATTGCAGATATATACTGTTTAAAAAAAGAAATACAAAGGGCAAATAAATATATGAAAAAATGTTCAACATCATTTGTCATTTGAAAAATGCAAATTAAAACAACACTGAGATTCCATCTCACCCCAGATTGAATGGCTATCAAGCAATAACAAATGCTGGAGGTGCTATGGGGAAAAAGGAACCCTTCTCTGCTGTTGGAAGGATCATATACTGATATAACCACTGTGGAAATCAGTGTGGAAATTCCTCAAAAAGTAGGATTAGAGGTCCCATTTGACCCAGGTATTCCCCTTCTGGGTATCCTCCCAGAAGAATTAAAAACATCATACCACAGTGATATATGTGCACCCATGTTTATAGCAGCACAATTTGTAATAACTAGATTTTGGAAACAACCCAAATGCCCATCAACTAAGAAAAGGATTAAAAAGATGTGGTATTTTTATACAATGGAGTACTACTGAATCATAAAGGATAAACTTGAGATGTTTATGGGTAAATGAATGCAACTTGAGACCATAGTCATAAGTGAAATACATCAGACTCACATGTGTAACCATTGTATTGTCTCCCTTGTGCAAGAAATTGAAAAAGTAAATAAGGTTTAAAATGTACAATAGATACTATGAAATGGGAAGAAATTGTACAAATGGAAAAAGAAACTAGAATAGGTGACAAGGGGAAGCACAGTAGGGAAAAGGGAAAAAATGAAAGTCAGTTATACTATTAGTGTCTCTTAGTTCATTAAAAAGGAAGATTGTGCTAATATCAACTAGAGAAAATTTTATGCCATACCTTGTACCCTGAATGCTACTTTAAAGATAACAACATGTAATATATTAACTATTGTTATTCACCTATTATTTTGTTATGAAATTTTGTTTTACCTTTTTTCCACAAAATAAAAAAATTTAAAAAATATTGCTGAATAGATTGAAGGTGAGTAAGAACATAAAAACATAACCGAATGCAAGGACATATTACAGGGAGACAAAATGTAACTCATGAGACCACCATAGCAGTGACAGTTTCTTCAACATAACTCACTTCACAAAAACAACTGAAACATGAGAAAGCAACACAACAGGGAAGTAAAGGAAGTTGTAGCCACAGAGCTCAAAAATGAAATGGTCAAAATGTTAGAAGAGACAAAATATATACGCAATGTTTAAGATGCTTAATGAGCTAAAAGAGGATTTACTTAAACTGATAAAGGATTTTACCAATAAAATGTTCAATGAGTTTAAAGAAGAAACAAACAAAAACCAATTCAGTTAAGGCAATACATGAACTACCTCTCTCTCTCTCTCTCTCTCTCTCTCTCTCTCTCTCTCTCTCTCTCTCTCTTTTTGTGGGTACTGGGAATTCCACTAAAGACCTTGTGCTTGCCAGGCAGGCACTGCACTACTAAGTTATATCCCCAGCCCCACCACTGTCATAAAGAATTAGAAAATACAAAAAATGAAACATGCAGAAACATATGATTTGAAAAATTCAGTGGAATGCATAGGCAGCAGACTTGGCCAATGGGAGGACAGAGTGTCAGACATAGAAGATGAGGTGAATGTAGCAGATCATAAACTCAGTGATATCCTAAAAATATCAATGCACCATGCAAGCAGGATCCAACAGCTGCTAGATGGCATGAATAACAAAGCAAAAATCGCACAGTGGAAGGTGTTAAATTTTATACTCACAAGCACAGGATGTACTGAGCCAATTAAACATAGATTATTGCATGGATTTGTTGTCTAAATTTCTAATTTCACTTTGTAAAATCTCATCTTGTAGAAACTTTTTAGATGGATCAATTTATATTCAGTAATGATGAATAAAATTTGGGCTTGGGTTTTGTAGCATCTAAATTTGGTGAAATATTGAAAAGAATCACAGCAACTTATTTGGTGATTATAGTTCAAAAAAACAAACAAAAACAAAAATGCACTTTGGATGATAATAAAAAGCTGCCCAGCAGCACACCCATGTCAGAGCTGTTCCCTCATTCTCCAGACTTGCTTCTTCTATTCCTTTTATCACAGTCTTACAAGTCTCCCAGTTTTCTTATGTTGCAGTCCTGTATCACGGTCTCATGACACTCCCAAGTATTTCCTTAATAAAACCCTTCTACATTTAATCTCGTGTTGGCATCTGTTTCTCAGAGGACTGGGACTAAGACAGCATTTTATTTTTAAAAATAAAATCAACAGTCTCCTGCATTTAAGAAAATCTGCTTTTGCCTGAGTTCATCAGGCACTTTGGCGTCCTTAGAATATTTCCTCAATTAAGATTATTTTGGTTTAAAAGGCTAATTGAAGGTGTCAGCACTTTCAATTTTTTAAGATGAAAATTTAATATGCAGAGTAGTGCACAATTGAGAGTGAAAGGAAGTGCTGAATGAATTAACATATAAACTTTGAGCTATTCGTTGAAGAGTTCTAGTCAAAGGCTTTTCCTTCAAAAGCTAAATTCTTCATAAAAATTCAGAAGAATCTAGTCATGCACAGGTAAACAAAATTGTATTGTAGAATCCTTTATCATTAAAAATGGAAGCCAAGCAATTATATTTGATACATTTAATTTTTAGCACTTTCTGAGAGTTACCTGTTCCTGATACCACATCACTGAAGAGTTCAAATCATAAATATTTGTTCTGCATTGTTTCTCTAAGCATGTAAGGATTTCTAGTTGCACTTCAAAGACCAGCACAAAGGGAGGCTGACATCAACAACAGGGTTGTGTCTGGCTTAAAATGAAGGAGCCCATTTCACGTATTTTGTGTGTTAGTCTTGTTCAAGCATTGTTCTGTACAAAATAAATGCTACAGGAAATATTTCAAAACCACTGGTTTGTGTTCTCATATATTTAAAAGCAAAAGAACAAGTCCCTAGGCAATTCCAATTGTATTTGGTGTTTTACCATGTAAGCTTTCAACTTGTGGCTTTCCTAATCTAAATTAAAGCTTGTATCAATCTAAGTGAGATGACGGGGAGGACTGTGAAATGACTGTTTTAGGGAGGAGATTCTCCTCTTAAGATAGTAATGTGTAGTTTGAAAATGGAAACATAGCATAATGAAAAGATAACATACACCCATGAAAATCAATATACAAGATGATGATACAATGATGACATTATGTTCTATTTAACGAAAATGACAGTGCTAAAAAACAGACCTCTGTTGTAAAATTCTGTCAATTTATTTATTTATTTTTTATTTATTTATTTTTGTGGTATTGAGGATTGACCCAGGCCCTTTGTACTGAGCCACAACTCCATCTTTTTTAAATTTTTTGTCTTGTAAACTGTTTTGAGACAGGTTTTTGGAAAATTTTTCAGGTTACAGCGGAACATAAAATTCCCCTGTCTCAGTCGCCAGAGTTTTGAGATTACAGTGGTGCATCACCACGCCCTCTCTATCAAATTTTGATCCCAAATAGTGCTTAAAATAAGCAGTGAGCTGGGTGTGGTGGCACACACGTGTAATCCCAACACTCTGGGAAACTGAGGAATATTGTAAATTCCAGCCCAGCCTGGACAATTTAGTAATGCAGCAAGCTCTGTCTCACAATAAAAAATTAAAAAGAGCTGGGGATTAGCTCATTGTGAAGGCCCTGGGTTCTATCTCCAATACAGCAAAATTCATTTATTTATTTTTTTATTTTTTTGTCTTTTTGAGACAGGGTCTTGCTATGCAGTTCAGGCTGACCTTGAGCTCACTTGTAGCCCAGGCTGGCCTTGAGCTCGCAATATCAGATCCTCCTGCCTCAGCCTCCTGAGTGCTGGGATTACAGGCATGTGCCACCACGCCCAGTTTCAGGAAATTTTTTTAAAGAAAATACATGTATTTATAAATCAATGAGGTCTACAGGCAGAGATATTGAATCAAGGGAAATTAATCACAATTGGAATCTAACAGGGTGATACAAACAAATGTGGGATTATAATAATTCTAGTCATTACATTTGCCAAAGTATTTAGACTACATTATTTATATCATAGTAGTAATTTAAAACTCTGCATTAAGAAACTCTGCTTTAATTCCATGCTGAGTCAGTAAATCTTCAAACTATTGATAATACTCCATTTTTGTTTGTGATATACTTTCAAAAATGCTGTCATTTAGTGAAATTTTTTAATTTTGATTATTTATTGGGTGGAATTTTTATTTTAAAAATTTATACTCCATGATTTTAAGAACTATATATATTTATGTATTACAATGTACTTTTAAAAAATGCATGTATACATTTCACAGAAGAAATACAAAGGCCAATAAATATATGAAAAGAGTTCTCACTATCTTTACTCCACCTACTCCAGTGAAAAGCTGTTATCAAAGACTCAAAAAAAAAAAAAAAAAAAAAAGATTTTCCTGGCAAGGTTGGGGCCCGGTAAAAGAAACCTTTCTACATTGTTGATGGGAATGCAAACTAGGGCAATTATATGAAAATCAGAATGGGGATGCCTCTAAAAGCTAAATATAGAAATTCCATTTGACCTAGCTATCCTTCTCTTGGATAACCTCCCAGAGGAGCTAAAGTCATCCTTCTACAGCAATCCAAGCATACCCATGTTTAGAGTAGCACAATTCACAATATCTAAACCATTTAAGTGGGCTCTATGCCCATCCACAGATGATGGATAAAGAAAATGGAATAATACTGAGCACAGAATGGAATAATACTGAGCCACAAAGAAGGATAATTTTAAGTTGTTTTTAGGAAACTGGATGGATCTTGAGTCAGGCACAAAGGATTAGATACAGTGGTATCTCTAATATAAGTGACGTGAAATACAAACAAAGAACAGAATAGGCATGGTAAGAGCCAGGAAGATAGCCTCAGTAGAGATGGGAAGGAGGTCCAGGGAATGAGGGAGAGGAGATGGAGAGGTGGGGAGAAGGGGTTAAATAAGATAAAAGAGGACTACGTATAAGTGTCATCCCCCAGGCTGAATGTAATCACTAGGAATTGCAAACACACACTATTAGCACAAAGAGCCCTGCTACCCAACAAAAGCTAATGCTGGACAGTTCTATGTAATGTAATGACTGGTGACTTTAATTGCATTTTTGAAACCAGCGTTGCAATTTTCTGGTTTCATTGTAGTATATAAAGAGAGTTGATCGAAATTATTAACAGTGACGTCTAGGCCAGGTTCAAAAGGAAGAGAGATCAGGAAAGGGTCAGATGAAGAAAGTAGAGTACTAATTTCCCAGTGATTAAAGAGCTGGTGGGGCACAAGTGAATGCATGAGGGAACTAACTGCAAAGAGAGGAAGCCCTGATCACAGAGTGCAACGTTAAAATTTAATACATCTGCGGTGCAACAGTTCTGAAGGCAAGACACATGCTACAAGCTAAGAGCAGTGTTCAGATGATTCAGTTAAAGTGTATAAAATTTTTATGATTAAATTATAATACGAATTATTCATGTTGAT